>JBCEWE010000082.1:195452-211797 GCA_039877035.1 Silurus lanzhouensis | reverse complement strand
TTGTGTGTGTGTTGTGTGTGGTGTCTGTGTCTCTGTCTGTGTGTGTGTGTGTGTGTGTGTGTGTGTGTGTGGTGTGTCTGTGTGTGTTGTGTGTGTGTCTGTGTCTGTGTGTGTGTTTGTGTGTGTGTGTGTGTGTGTCTCTGTGTGTGTGTGTGTGTGTGTCTCTGTGTGTGTGTGTGTGTGTGTGTGTGTGTCTGTGTCTCTGTGTGTGTGTGTGTGTGGTGTGGTGTGTGTTGTGTGTGTGTGTCTGTGTCTCTGTTGTGTGGTGTGTGTGTGTGTGTGGTGTTGTTTTGTGTGTGTGTTTGTCTGTGTGTCTCTCTGTGTTGTGTTTGTTGTGTGTGTGTGTTGTGTTCTGTGTGGTGTGTGTGTGTGTGTGTGGTGTGTGTGTGTGTGTGTGTGTCTGTCTGTCTGTGTGTGTCTCTCTGTTGTCTGTGTCTCTCTGTGTGGGTGTGTGTGTGTGTCTGTGTCTCTGTCTGTGTGTGTGTGTGTGTGTGTGTGTGTGTGTGTGTGTGTGTGTGTGTGTGTGTCTGTGTGTGTGTGTGTCTGTCTCTCTGTCTGTGTGTGTGTGTGTGTGTGTGTGTGTTTGTGTGTGTGTGTGTTTGAATAAATATAATTATGATATAAAAAAACTTTTAGCGATTTGTATTTCAACACAATACATTTTACATTTTACATTTCACTTCCAGGTTGTTTCAGAGTGATACTGTGTACAACATTTACATGGTAACACACACACACACACACACACACACACACACACACACACACACACACACACACACACACACACACACAGGTATGTCTTGGAAAACAACGGAAGAATATAAACACAGTTTGTTCCTGTTTGAAGACTGATGAGAAAAGCGTATTTTAAAAGATGTTTGGCCTCCACAATGGACCAGCGAGATGTTTTCTCTCCATCGTTTCTACTAAAATGCAAAAACAAAGGGATCTTTGTCTGAAGGCGTGAGAACAGATCTCAGCCCTCCAAGTGGAATTGAACAATTTTAACAGCCTCCCTGCTGATAATGGCTGGAAAAAATGCACTGGCACTGACTCGCTTTCTCTCCTGGGTAATTGTTTCCCTGAAGCATTGAAGTGTGTGTGTGTGTGTGTGTGTGTGTGTGTGTGTGTGTATGTGTGTGTGTGTGTGTGTGTGTGTGTGTGTGTGTGTATGTGTGTGTATGTGTGTGTGTGTGTATGTGTGTGTGTGTGTGTGTCCTCCACCAGCCTCCCCAGTCTGGACTGTGCAGGAGGATGATGTGATTCCATCATGTAGGTAAAAAGTATTCAGACATTTTCCTCTCATGGACTCAAAACATTTTTCTTTTACCAACACAGAAAACAGGGAGGCACAGAAATGTAAGGTGGAGGGAAAGAAAAGGGGGCGGGGCTTCCATCGTGTCAGGTAAAACAGGTACATTTAAAACACAATCCTGAATATTTTCTGTACTGCTCTGTTTGTTGGTTCTTTGCTGTAGGTGATTTCATGCCAGATGATGCTCCCATGCAGAAACAAGAAGTTCATGTAGAATTTAGAAATGTGTTATTTTATAGATCTGGTAGTTTAGAAAAATCTGGTTCATACAGTAGTATTAGATGTGCTTTAGTGATTGAATGCTGCTACCCTCAGAAACACGCTGAACAACAGCTCGATCTTCATACTGTGTGATTTGTGAATAAACATTAACGCTTCAGCTGTTTCCTGCATTGTATCATTTGTATATTGATTTCCTCCAAAAGCATGAATAACGAGGACATAATATACCTCCTTCCTACACCTGGGACACTTAACTTCTCCATGCAGATGAGGTTCTTCCCCAAACTGTAGCACAAAGTTGTACACACAATTATATCGTCTAAAGTCTTTGGATGCAGGAACATGAAGTTTTCCCTTCACTTGAACTCAGAGACCCAAATCTGCTCCAGCATGACAAATCAGATCAATTTAGAAACTCAGGAAAGGAAAATCCCAGAAACGCAAGGTGTCAGTGCAGTCGCATGGCCGAATCTGACAGTGCTGATGATGCATTGTGGGGTTTAGAGTTTTGACATGATGCTGATTCTGCAGAAACGCAACAATGCTGCTAAATATTTCCCTTTATTTAATGTGCCCTATAACAGTATATTGATCAGATCAGATATGTGTGCGCATGTGTGTGTGTGTGTGTGTGTGTGTGTGTGTGTGTGTGTGTGTGTGTGTGTGTGTGTGTGTGTGTGCACTTTACCTTGAGGGAGGTGAACCTCATGGTACCGCATGAAGCCATTTAGGGAAGACGAGTGGAATGTGCTGGGTGCTGCGATAATAAGCAAGATCACACACACACACACACACACACACACACACACACACACACACACACACACACACACACACACACACACAGAGGGCTAAATGAAAAGCAGAATTCCTCAGCACAGATCTCCTGAGGAGAAACGTTATCAGGTTGCTTAATGTTTTGTCTTCAGAGTGTTTCCTCTGCTTCAAACTTCATTAAAACCCTATTAGATATTTTATATTTACTTTATTAAGTCAATGTTTTTCACCACATTTGTGTAAATGTGTGTGTGTGAGAGAGAGTGAGTGTGTGTTTTGTCTTCACAGCAGCTGTTTATTTTTCAATATATTTATTTCTTTGTTTCATAAAAAATCTGCTTCAGTATCTGAGATTTCAAAATGATTGTAAAGTATAAGAGTTATATTTGAGTCCATCAACTAAACATCAATAATGAACTGTTTAAACAGGTATGTAGGTGAATATCTCAACATCAAACAGATCAGATTACAGGATTTATAGATAAATGCCCCGCTTTATGTAGTAATAATAATAATAATAATAATAATAATAATAATAATAATAATAATAATAACCAATAATCCAGTTGTGATTTTCATGTATGTTGAACTGAAACTAAGTCAGTATCACTGTGAAGCATGGTGATGGTGGAGCATTGAGTTATGCCTTTTCCATTTTTTTCTCAGTTTTTGTTCTCTATAAAGATCACCTCTTTATCGATCTTTATCTTGATCTTTAATGATCTCTTATTTTTTTATATTTCTATAATACTTTACAACACACCATATTACACCATCTTATATTTATTACAGACAATTCTACACTAAACTATATTATATTATATATAATACTAATGTAGAATAGAATACTATACTATACTTTACTTTTCTACATTATACAATACTATTACACTACACTACACTACACTACACTACACTACACTACACTACACTACACTGGACTACACTGGACTACACTAAACTACACTACACTACACTACACTGGACTACACTAAACTACACTACACTACACTGGACTACACTAAACTACACTACACTACACTACACTGGACTACACTACACTACACTACACTAAACTACACTACACTACACTACACTACACTACACTACACTGGACTACACTAAACTACACTACACTGGACTACACTACACTACACTACACTACACTACACTAAACTACACTACACTACACTACACTGGACTACACTAAACTACACTACACTACACTACACTACACTAACACTACACTACACTACACTACACTACACTACACTACACTACTACACTACACTACACTACACTGGACTACACTACACTACACTACACATACACTACCTGGACACTACACTACACTATACCTACTACACTGACTACACTACATTACACTACACTGGACTACACTACACTACACTAAACTACACTACACTACACTGGACTACACTAAACTACACTACACTACACTACACTGGACTACACTACACTACACTGGACTACACTACACTACACTAAACTACACTACACTACACTACACTGGACTACACTACATTACACTACACTGGACTACACTACACTACACTAAACTACACTACACTACACTGGACTACACTAAACTACACTACACTACACTACACTGGACTACACTACACTACACTACACTACACTACACTACACTACACTACACTACACTAGACTACACTACACTACACTACACTACATTACACTACACTACACTGGACTACACTACATTACACTACACTACACTACATTACACTACACTGGACTACACTACACTACACTACACTAAACTACACTACACTGGACTACACTACACTACACTAAACTACACTACACTACACTGGACTACACTACATTACACTACACTGGACTACACTACACTACACTAAACTACACTACACTACACTGGACTACACTAAACTACACTAAACTACACTACACTACACTACACTGGACTACACTACACTACACTGGACTACACTACACTACACTACACTAAACTACACTACACTGGACTACACTACACTACACTACACTACACTACACTACACTGGACTACACTACACTACACTACACTACATTACACTACACTACACTGGACTACACTACACTACACTAAACTACACTACACTACACTGGACTACACTACACTACACTAAACTACACTACACTACACTACACTACACTGGACTACACTACACTACACTACACTACACTGGACTACACTACACTACACTACACTACACTAACTACACTACACTGGACTACACTACACTACACTACACTACACTACACTGGACTACACTACACTACACTACACTACATACACTACACTACACTACACTGGACTACACTACACTGGACTACACTACACTACACTACACTGGACTACACTACACTGGACTACACTACACTACACTACACTAAACTACACTACACTACACTACACTACACTACACTGGACTACACTACACTACACTACACTACACTACACTACACTACACTACACTACACTACACTGGACTACACTACACTACACTGGACTACACTACACTACACTACACTAAACTACACTACACTACACTACACTACACTACACTGGACTACACTACACTACACTACACTACACTGGACTACACTACACTACACTACACTGGACTACACTACACTACACTACACTACACTGGACTACACTACACTACACTACACTACACTAAACTACACTACACTACACTACACTACACTACACTACACTACACTACACTACACTGGACTACACTACACTACACTACACTACACTACACTGGACTACACTACACTACACTACACTACACTACACTACACTACACTACACTACACTACACTACACTACACTACACTACACTACACTACACTACACTACACTACACTACACTGGACTACACTACACTAAACTACACTACACTAACTACACTACACTAAACTACACTACACTACACTACACTAACTACACTGGACTACACTACACTAACTACACTACACTACACTACACTACACTGGACTACACTACACTAAACTACACTAACTAACACTACACTACACTACACTACACTACACTACACTACACTACAACTACTACACTACACTAAACTACACTACACTACACTAACAACACTACACCTACACTAACACACTACACTACACTACACTACACACTGGACTACACTACACTAAACTAACTACACTACACTACACTACACTACACTAACTACACTACACTAAACTACACTACACTACACTACACTACACTACACTACTACACTACACTAAACTACACTACACTACACTACACTAACTACACTGGACTACACTACACACTACACTACACTACACTACACTACACTACACTAACTACACACACTAACTACACTACACTACACTACACTACACTACACTAACTACACTACAACTAACACTACACTACACACTACACTACACTAATACAACTAACAACTACACACTACACTAACTACACTAACTACACTACACTAAACTACACTACACTACACTACACTACACTACACTACACTACACTACACACTACACTAACACACTACCACTACACTACAACTGGACTACACACATACACTACACTACACTAACAAAAAAACTACACTACACTACACTACACTACACTGGACTACACTACACTACACTACACTACACTACACTACACTACACTACACTAAACTACACTACACTACAGAACATAACACTATATTATATTAAGACTTTATAATATACTATTCCATACTACATGATACTAAACCACACTACCTGCATACACACATACATTCACGACACTTCACCCATATTTATTTCATGGTCACTTTAATAGCAGTCTGATTACTTGATCAGCTTGTTGTTCAGAAGAAACTCATTAACTGGTGCATTGGTTTTGATGTGACTGTTTTGAAAACCCTCTGATAGCAGGTAATAGCTTGCATATGTTTTAAACACACTCCAAGTTAAACGATTTAACCCTCCGTTTGTTCATCTAAACGCTGTTAATGCGGGCGACAACGTCATCGATCAACCTCATGACAAGGGTTATGGACAAATTACTTCCAGATATTTGCATGATAGTCCTCAGGTCCTGAATTCAAATGCAGGGTTACATTCCAGTTCTGATTTTTCCCCTCTCGACTTGCCCTTTACTCTGCAGAGCATGTTCTTCACGAACTCCACCACTCATAAGTGCAACAAGTGTTCGTGATCGAGTCACAGAAATATTCAATGATTTAAACGTTTTGAAGCAGAATTCTATTGTTCAATGTGAATTTGTGACCACACCTGATTAAAAACATCACCTCAGCAGCTCCAAAAACACCACCTGCGCTGAAACATGGTCAAGCTCAAGCTGTTTCAAAAGAAAATGAACAAGTATAAATCAATATGAATTAATAATAAATGATAAACCTTTGTTACTGGGAATATATCACTTAAAACAATCAACATTATTCATATTTTATACAAACTGTTATTTCTGACTAAACATTCCTCGATACATTATTCATCAGAGAAATTTCCCAGCTTGGATTTCGAGCTCTGAACTCAGTAATCAAATCGACATGGTGCTGATTGATGTTTCCTCTGAACGCTAAATATTCATGAGTGTGTGCATGTCTGTAGGCCTCACCTGCTTCCTATTAAACCTGTTACTAACCCCTTCCCCTTCCATCCATCCATCCATCCATCTCTCTGTTCATCTGATCCTTCTCAACTCAGGTGAAGAGGCTTTACGCCTCTCTGTCGCATCTCAATTGTTGAAGGAATCGAGAGCAAATTGTAAAAGTTTTGCAGGATTGTAGAAGAGCAAATGGAGAACCTTCTCAAACCACAGAAAAAAACACTCGACTCATCAATTTATAAAAACAAGGTTCTGCCACAGCCATGTTGGAAGCTTATTGGTCAGAAGATCAAATCCAAATAAATTACTAATCTTTGCTAATTCTCTCAGTTTTTTTAATAAATAGACAGCTACTCTCGATTCAAATAATTAACTAGTTTAATTATCTATCCAGCATGCTCGCTGCACATTGGGTTCCAAATCTGAACGTAGTGCAAACATGGACTCACAGGTCTATTTATTAAACCGTGTAAGTAATGAGGGGAGGGAAATGTCTTGGTGCTCTATAATATAATATAATATAATATAATATAATATAATATAATATAATATAATATAATTAATATAATTAATATAATATAATATATAATAAATATGATATAATATAATATAATATAATATAATTAATATAATATAATATATAATAAATATAATATAATATAATATAATATAATATAATAATGAATTTCATGTTGGATTTCTCTGAATATTCTGTAATACATTGTTTGGGTTAAAGTGTAAAAATCTTGCATTAAAATCCAACTAACAATCTTGGGGCATTGAGAAACAGCAGAGGAAAAAGAGAGATTGGAAAACATCTAGTGTGTGTTTAGTTTTTGATTATTTAGAAATAATGTCTGTTAACTTTTAATTAATTTTCTTTTAATAAATATTCAAATTATTTTAATGGTAAATTAATTCTGATTATTTTGTATAAATGAAAAGATTTTGATGGAGAATGTGGCTAAAAAAGATGATGCATATTAACGGTAGCTGATCCTGTGTGAGGATGCTAAGGGGCTAAGACTAGTTAGTGTAGGCTCGTTAGGTTTAATAATGCTGCTGTACTTTAATAGAAGCTAATGAAGTTGAACCAGTAGGTGGAATAGTGTTGGATTAGCCTAGCTTCTATTTCTAATTAAAATAAACTTCACATACATTTTATAAAAGGACACATGAAACAGAGGCCAATAACAGCAGAACACTTGTTTAAAAGATGAAAAACAGAAGGAGGTGAGAGAGAAAAAGAGTGAGTGATGAGAATAATGAAATCCAGGCACCATGAAGAGAAAGAACGAAACGGCACAAGTGTTATTTTTGGCAGCTGAAGATTAAAAGCACAAAAATCCGCCAAGATCCTCAATCGAGTTTACAGTGTAAATCCCCTGGAGTGGTCGAGTTAATAAAATGTTTGTATTTCATATTAGCTTTGTGTGCGTTATTGCTTCCTGCTGCTGATTTGATGCTAGCTCATTATGCTAATCAGGGGGTTAACTCAACAGAGCCGGGTCGGCCATCTGCTCTCCGCTCTCACTGCACTGCATTCACTTCCAGCATTCCTGATCTGTTAACTAGTTCGATCTGTGAGCAGTTCCTCCACAGAGCAACAAAAAAGCATGATTAGCACGTGTACAAGCCACTTTAATGTTATACAAACCATTTCTTTCAATTCAGAACCACTTTCTTCTTCTTTTGTCCTCGTTTTAAACTTCACTTGTTTTGATCTTTTATGGAGTTAATTCAGATGAGACACAAACATCTACGTTTATACTGTGGACATTTTCTGTTTCAAACTCTTTCAGAATTCAGTGATGACGAGGGATTAAATAATTAATCATACTTTTTATTTGCTCTTTTTTTTTATTCTCGATGTACAAAAGTCCATCCAGTCCATTTCGAGTTTAACAAGCCGGAATAACTTTCCGTTTTCAGGAAAATCCAGGAGATACTCTGGGAAATGGGTCGTAATTGGCGTTAAGCGTTTAAATCCGTTTCTATGACTTAAAAAAACGGAGTCTTGGTCATCAGTGGAGGATGTTTGGAAAAAGATTTGGATAATTCAGTCTCATGGGATGTTTTACAGATTCCACTCAGGCCCATCATTTACCTTTGACCTTTGACCCCTGGAGTGCTTCAAATGGGACTCATCAAATTTGACATGGTGACCTTGTGGATTGAAACAAAGGCGTGTTAGAGAAGAAGAAAACCCCAAGGCTGGAGCAACGTGTGGAGCAATGCAGAGATCAAAAATCTGCTGTTGTTTTATTCTTAAATTAATAAAGAATTTTAACACTTCTGCATATCTGACTTTTTAAAGACAAATTGTTATAAGAGAAATAATAAGTAAATACAAATCTTTGCTCTGTACAGTAATTCCTGGTTCTGCTCTGGTGTGAGTGTGGTTTAATGTCAATAAGCTACAGAGAGACAATTTTTTGTACTTATTAAGGATGACTAGCATTCGTGAAGAAAATCAGCTTTTCTTATATTTGTTATAGCAACAAAAACATTTACACAAGACAAAAACTTTAATTATTATGTTCCTGCTAAATCACAACATTGAAAATAGTTCATTTTATTTTGCTTAAAATCGTCAAATTGAAACCCAGTGTACTTGATTTTCTCAGCTTTTGTGTCCCTGTGGTGCGCACACATTTCAGATAAATAGATATTATTCACTCCATAACTCCACCTTTCTCCCGTTTCAGTCTTTACAACACAATCGTTTCTGTATGGCATCCCCTCACTGTCTGCACAAACACTTTATTTGTGGTATTAAAAGTAGCTATAATGAAACAGTTTTAAATATGGAAGAATAAAGTAGGTTGAACGTCCCTGACCCTGTGGGATGGTTCTAGTTTTTCGAACAATCAGTTGTAATTATTTGGGAAATATTCTGACAAACCTACACATTGGTTTGCTGGTGAGGTTTAATGGATAGCTAGCTAATTTAAGTAGGTAATTTATAAAACGAAATTAGCTAACAAACAAATACATCCAACTGAACTAGCTAAGTTTAACTAATTGAAAAATAAAATGTCTCACTAAATTAATAAACCAATCTAGCTAGTTAAATTTGAAATTGTGATGATTGTCAGTGTAGTGTGGACGCTGTTTGTTGGAGCCAAGCACAGAGTTCTGAAAAATGTTTTCATTTTTCACATAGTCCACACAATGTTCCCTCAGATAAGAGCTTCTTAGGAGAGCTGCAATGCCTGAAGGGACTCCTGAAAAGCAGAGTCGGCCGAGGTGGAGGAGATAAGACTGAATATCCTGGTCTCTATTAGAAATGAAGGAAACAGAAAAGCAGCCTTTCATTTCATCTTTCCCCTAGCCTCTAAGCTTAACGAGAAGCACACTGAGCCTCAGGACATCCACACGTCCAATCAACATCAGAAAGAAGGACGCAGATTTCATCAGAAACTGAAAAATATCAAACGTCGACTAGCTTTTTTTCCTGCTAAACTCACTTTACTCTACGTAAGTGCTGACATCTGCCTTTTGACTGATTAGGAAACCTTTATTAGATAAAGAAAGTGGTTTATTATAAACAGCCTGCTAAGCTACTGAAGATAAAAGTGTTTAGCATTTATACAGGTGAAACTGGTTAGCGTAGTGTGACAGCACGACGATGACCAGAGAATAATAACTGTTTACTTCGATTTACAAGGATTTACTAAATCAAGGGGAGAAAAACAGCCTACTGCTCATCATTTTACTATCATTCACAACCAATATATACCAAAAAAAAATCCACATTATTACCATCATTATAAAAGATTTTTTTATTTTTGATTAACTTCTTGCTATATTTGTTAAAGCTAATAATCAATAGCAGGAAAGTTCAGCTTAGTGAACAGGAGCAGGTATTTGTTGTATTTGACGTTTTAAATAAAAATGAAATTAACCTTAAATTCAATGTAAAGTATTTACTTTATAACCTGATGGAATTTTTTTTATAATTCTGTATCAAATAACTAAAAAAAAAAACAATATTAAAGATAATAATAGAATTGATAGCTAAAAATGAATAAATGAATGAATGAATAAATGAATAAATGAAACAGATGCTTTAAGTGAAAAGAACTGAGGTAAATTTTATTGTTGAATAATATGTACAAGGTCTAAATGCCAAAAATATACTATATTTACACTTTTTATTTTATACAAACCTTTTAACATGTTTATCAGACACACACACACACACACACACACACACACACACACACACACACACAGCAAAAAGTACACATAAATAAATATTGATATAACAAATACGTTCTCCAAGAACATACACAGTTTATAGTTATAAAGTTATAAATTACACGCAGAAATATCCCTCATACAGAGTCTCTGTTAATCTGTTAGTGGAAATTATTCTCTCATCATTTCAGGACGACATCTTTATGTTAATGTAATTTATTTCACTATGAAAAAAAAATACATTTTCCAGTCAGAAGCTGCTGAAATTCCAAATTTCTGAAGATACATTCATCTGTTCAAATATCTCAACATGGCTCTGTAGTAGAAAAATACTTCATTCTCAATTTAAAATACTTTTTGAGTAGTCTAGAACCTTTCAGAACCAGGTTCTAGATAAATTCCAGTAATCATACAGAAGTGGAACAGTTTTATATTCAGAGAACCAGTCCATAACATTTGTGGCCAGAAGAACAGTGCAGAATCAGTGCTGTCAGAAGAAGATCCAGTCTATAGTTTGCTTTTTCAAAAGAACCACCAGAGTACCGGTTCTGTCCATATATACAGTACAGAACAAATCAAAGCAGATCAAATCCAGGTTTAGTAGAAGAACCAATCCAGATCTCATTTTGACAGATTCGGGTCCAATATCAGGAGAACTAGTCTAGATCTTGTACTGCCAACATCTAGTCCTGCAGGAAAACCACACCATAACCAGTTTTACCTGAAGAACCAGATCAAGGACCATTTCTGCTATTGAGATCTTCCAGGTGTGATTTAATTTCAGCAGGAGAACTAGCCCAGAAACAAACTCAGAAGTAGTTCTTCAGTAGAGGAATCATTTCAAGAGATTGTCTGTAAGATGCTGAAGTTTTCTGCAGGTTGATGTGAGATGTTCTGGTCTCTCACTGCTTTTCTGAAGAGTGTTTTTGATGTCCTGAGTACTGATGAAGTTTGAGCCCTGAGGGGAAAAGGAGAACCTTATATATGGAGAGTGGACCAGACATGAAGAAAAGAGGCTAAGCAGAAGGTTAAAGCCTGGTTTTAATTGTGTGTGTGTGTGTGTGTGTGTGTGTGTGTGTGTGTGTGTGTGTGTGTGTGTGTGTGTGTGTGTGTGTGTAAGAGTGAGTGAGAGAGAGAGAGAGAGAGAGAGAGAGAGAGAGAGAGAGAGAGAGAGTGGAGCTTACTAGGGTGCATGGCTGAGGAAATCCTCGGCGTGTGGAACACCTTGATGGTAACAGGACCTTCTCCTACACTGGTGATGACCAGCACTTCTAATCTATAGGAGGACCCAGGCCTGAGATTCAGTACCTCCAGAAAGTTATGATCCTGAGGAGAAAAACACAATACAAACACACAGGAAGTTGATACTCTGGGAAAATCAGGCTCTGGGACAAAGGACCACAAAACAGAAAGTACTGATTGAAAGCACCACAAAACAGGTAGTTCTGATGAAGAAAGGTCACAAAACATAAAGTTTTGAATAGAAAAAAACCCACAAAACAACAAGTTCTGACTGGAAAAACCACAGAACAGGAAGTTCTAACAAAAAAAAAAAAAAAGAAGTTCTGACTGGAAAAAAAGACAAAAACAGGAAGGTTTAACTGAAAAACACCATAAAACAGGAAGGTCTGACTGAAAACACCAAAAAAGTGGGAAAGAGGAATTTCTAACAAGATAAAACACCACAAAACAGGACGTTCTGACTGAAAACACCACAAAACAAGAAGCTCTGACTGAAAAACACCACAAAACAGGAATTTCTAACTAAAAAACACCACAAAACAGAAAGTTCTGACTGAAAACACCACAAAACAGGAAGTTATGATTGGAAACACCAAAAGAGAGGAATTTCTAACATGATAAAACACCACAAAACAGGAATTTCTAACTGAAAAATAACATAAAACAGGACGTTCTGACCTCAAAATGCTGTAAACATTAAGTTCTTACTGAAAAATTTTACAATACAGATTCCACAATAAGTTTCCTAAAAAAAAATGTAAGAAAAGGTTTAAATAAATAAAATGTATTTTATTTGTGGAAAGGAAGAGATCAAAAGAAAAACATCATGTTCTTAATCATTAAGATAATGTTCTTGTGTGTTGTCCCGAGGCATGAAGTCTAAACACAGCATGTACTTACAGGAGGGAGGATTTGTGACTGGGACACGAGGCTGTTCGGAAGGCTGTTCTCCCGATTCACCACCGTGATATCCGCCCACATGACCTGGAAGCCTGTGACTGGCTGATGAGGCTGAGAGCGTGAGACACGCCACAAGAAATGTCCCGTGATGTTTTCACCATAAGCCCTGAAGGAAGCCGTGAGGTTCTCAGGTTTGGCCGACACTTTCACATTTACTGAAATAATCCAGAGAAGCAGGAGATGTCACTATGTTTGTGAAAATATGGTGTTGAAGTTCTCTCAGGTATGAAACAGCTGTGTTGGGTTTCTCACCTCCTTCTCCAGGACACTCCACAGTTTCATGGCTTCTGCTCCTTACTGCAGGACAGGATGGTGTGGTGAAGGAGACGCTGCCAATCTCAGAGTTCTTCTTGCCTTTGAGAGTGTGAACAGTTACTCTGTACCTGCAGGAGAAGAGCAGGCCGGCGAGGCTGATGAAGTTCTCCTGGGGAAAAAAAGAATGGACAGAGTCCTAAAGTTTTAATTAGAAAATAATTTCAATAAAACATTAGACATCAACATTTCTTCATTCTTCACCCACACACACACACACACACACACACACACACACACACAGCTTCCTGAAGGGCATGAAACACAATCGTTCACTCATTCATGCAGAAAAGTGACGGATTCAGGCCCCAGTCTCTCTCTCTCTCTCTCTCTCTCTCTCTCTCTCTCTTCCCTCAGAAGGTCTATAGGACAGCGAATGCACATTCCCTAGCAACCTGATCAGTGTGTTCTCAAGAATGTGTCTGTTTCTTTCTCTCACACACACACACACACACACACACACACACACACACACACACACACACACACACACACACCACTCTAGTTTGTTGTTTGGAGGCTGAACTAATAGAAGAAAGGTACTTATAAGTCCATATGAGGGGTCCAGGAACTCAGTAAATCTTGTTTAAATTAGTCACGTGATCAGTGTCTGGTTCAGGCTCCAGCTTAATTCACAACATTAAATAAATAAAAAGCATTATGTGGCGTCCTTGATCAATCAAAAAATCTATGAACTACTTCTGTATAATAATAATAAACATCTGGGACGTGCAGCTGGAGGAGAATGATCACTAATAACTCATTATCTGATTATAAATATCTTTACATACACACTATTTCAGTTGTAAAATATCTGAATCATGTAATACTGTGAGATTTTTTGAAACGCCGTATGACGTTAGAGTTGCGCTTTTCACGTTCCTGACTCACGTGTGTGACGGATTTTTCCGGGGGGGGTTTTGTCTCGTTGTGGAGGCAGAGTTCAGGAGTCCACTGGACGTGAAAACGGCTTGTTGTGGGATCTGAAAAACAAAACACACCAAGGACTAGTGCTACGTTTGAAAGAGAATATACGCAGGAACGCAGTGTGTAATGGAACAGTTCAACAGATTTCAGTTTGTAAACAATTCTGGGTTTGTACCTTTTTAATAAATAAAAATGAACTAAAATGAGAAAAAAAATTGTTTATTAAAAAAAGAGTAGTTTTTTTTGTTCTGTACCTCATGATGTAATGACCAAACGACTCGTGAGATGATCGACACGTAAGCTTATCTTTTATCAGAGGTTAGGTCACAAGAAGGACCATCATGTGGAATCTAGAACCCGCGATGGTTCGGCAGCATTATGCTCTGTGTTTTGTCTCCGTTTTAACTCGACTTATGATAAGTGAGAAGTTGTGCTGCATGTTAGTAACAGTTACAAGAGAACTGAACACACGTGTTCTAATCAGGAGGACATTTCAATCAACAAATCAGTCAATAAATTACAAGTAAACAAATATATGTATTTAAAATAACTAGCATGAAAATGTCTCCAATGTTAGCGCTAACATCTTTTTTTTCTTTTGGGGGGGGGGGATTTCCTGCGTTAGCATTAGCATTAAGGCCCGGTTCCTGTGTCATATCCTGATTTAGTGCCTTGAGGTTTTTCTGAAGGTACAGATAAAGAAAACTCCTGATGTGCGTCACTGTGAGCGTCTGATCAGAGATGATCGCTGTCCTGCCTGAGGGATGGAGTGAGAGGAATGTGATTCTACTGAAAAATAAAAGGGACTGAAATTCACCTCCTCTGTTTTTCCAGTAAACTCGAACCTGCAGCTGTGTGTCCTGGTAGAATGGCGTTCCCACCTCCACAGAACTCGCATGAGAGTTCCACAGGAACGGAGTCGAATACGCTTTCTTCAGCTTCACACTGAGCTCTGCTTCACAACACATCAGCACAGGGTCACTGCAGTACTCTATTACTCTTACTGCTGTGTGTGTGTGTGTGTGTGTGTGTGTGTGTGTGTGTGTGTGTGTGTGTGGCGTACTAGTGCGTTGGTTCTCCTGAGCAGTGCTGAACTGCAGAGATGTTCTTGGGCTTTTCAGTCTCGCTGATCCCCATAACGCCACGGCCTGAAGATCCACAGTGTACGAGCTGTTCACTAGCAGACCTTCTAGATTCACTGAGCTCTTCAGCTGCAAAACACACACACACACACACACACACACACACACACACACACACACATACATACATACATACATACATACATATATATATATATATGCAAGGATATCAATTGCTGACTGAATTTGTGTTATTTGGTGAAATGTAAATACATTGTGCACAGTTTGTGTGTGTGTGTGTGTGTGTGTGTGTGTGTGTGTGTGTGCGCATGTGTGCATGTGTGTGCGTGTGTGTGTGTTCCATCTAAGGGCATTTAATGGATTAACTGAACAAAATAAAGCATCATGTTTCTACTCCTGAAATCTCACATCCAGTCTGAAAACACCTTCAGGTTTAAAAGCAGACATTATTGAAAACACGTGTGTGTGTGTGTGTGTTTATGTGTGTGTGTGTGTGTGTGTGTGTGTGTGTGTGTGTGTGTGTGTGTGTGTGTGTGTGTGTGAGTTTGGGAAATTTGAAGCGAATTGGGTTGGACATGGTTATCGGTTGTGTGTGTG
>JBCEWE010000082.1:170452-190452 GCA_039877035.1 Silurus lanzhouensis | reverse complement strand
GTCTTTTGACACACTGACTTATGAAGGCCGGTGATCCCTGTGACTGTGCGAGCAGCCTTGTGTTGTTAAAAAACTAGTCTCAAACCTATTGATTTCACCTCGAATATAAAAATAATACACACACTATACAGCCAAAAGTATGTGCAATAAGTTCTCCTCTTCAGCAGAGTAACGGTCTCCAGTAGGTGTTCTGGTCTATCCTAATATGTGTTCACTGGGGTTGAGGAGGCCAGGGCTTTGTTCATGACATTCGAGTTCTTCCACTAGAACCTTCACACTAACAAACATGTGGTCATGAAGATCACTTTGTGTACAGAAGCATCGTGATGCTGGAACAGTGATGGGAATTGCAGTTCTTAGGTTCATGGTATGGAAGAGTACGGAGGTACGAAGTGGGATTTTGGGGAAAAATCACATAAAGCAGTCAGAGGTGCACATACTTTTGGACATGAAAAGTTTAATTATATTAGGATTTCTGTCACTAAATATTATGTTGAAAAGGACAGTATTAAGTCTCTGAGGTTGATTGAGCGAGGAAAAAGTATGCTACCTATCAAATCCTTTCCATGTTTAGATGATCCCAGGTGTCTCCTCACTGGTCCAGCTGAACCTCACTATTTCACCTAGCAATAAGTTTTTTAACAGCTCCAGACACAGCGGTGTCTGCCACATGTCTACCACATGTCTGGCTTTTCTAAGCTCATGATGTCATACCCTTCTTCTTCTTCTTCTTCTTTCGGCTGCTCCCATTAGGGGTCGCCACAGCGGATCATCCGTCTCCATACCACCCTGTCCTCTACATCTGCCTCTCCCACACCAACCACCTGCATGTCTTCCCTCACCACATCCATGAACCTCCTTCTTGGCCTTCCTCTTTTCCTCCTACCTGGTGGCTCCATCCTCAGCATTCTTCTACCAATATAATTTATGTCCCTCCTCTGCACATGTCCAAACCATCTCAATCTCGCCTCCCTCACCTTGTCACCAAAACATCCTACATGCGCTGTCCCTCTAATAAACTCATTTCTAATCTTATCCATCCTCGTCACTCCCAACGAAAACCTCAACATCTTCAGCTCTGCTACCTCCAGCTCCACCTCCTGTCTTTTACTCAATGCCACTGTCTCTAAACCATACAACATCGCAGGTCTCACCACAGTCCTATAAACCTTCCTTTCAATTTTGCAGATACCCTACTATCACAAATCACTCCTGTCACTCTTCTCCACCCACTCCACCCTGCCTGCACTCTTTTCTTCACTTCTCTAACACACTCTCCATTACTTTGCACTGTTGACCCCAGGTACCTGAATTCCTCCACCTTCTGAAGCTCTTCTCCCTGCAACCGGACCACTCCACTGCCCTCCCTCTCATTCACACACATGTATTCTGTCTTACTCCTACTGAGTTTCATTCCCCTTCTCTCCAGCGCATATCTCCACCTCTCCAGGCTCTTCTCAACCTGCTCTCTACTCTCACAACAAATCACAATATCATCCGCAAACATCATAGTCCAGGGAGACTCCTGTCTGACCTCGTCCGTCAACCTGTCCATCACCACTGCAAACAGGAAAGGGCTCAGGGCCGATCCTTGATGCAGTCCAACCTTCACTCTAAACCAGTCTGTCGTACCTACTGCACACTTCACTGCCGTCACACTGTCCTCATACATGTCCTGCACCACCCTCACATACTTCTCTGACACACCTGACTTCCTCATACAATACCACAACTCCTCTCTTGGCACCCTGTCGTACGCCTTCTCTAAATCCACAAATACACAATGCAATTCCTTCTGTCCTTCTCTATACTTCTCTACCAACATTCTCAAAGCAAATAAGGCATCTGTGGTGCTCTTCCTCGGCATGAAACCATACTGTTGCTCACAGATGGTCACCTCTTCTCTCAGCCTGGCTTCCACTACTCTTTC
This sequence comes from Silurus lanzhouensis, assembly GCA_039877035.1. Lineage (NCBI taxonomy): Eukaryota > Metazoa > Chordata > Actinopteri > Siluriformes > Siluridae > Silurus > Silurus lanzhouensis. The sequence continues at coordinate 188,522 of JBCEWE010000082.1, read as the reverse complement.
CCATAACTTCATGGTGTGACTGATCAACTTAATACCCCTGTAGTTACTGCAGGTCTGCACATCTCCTTTATGCTTAAAGATCGGTACCAGCACACTTCTTCTCCATTCCTCAGGCATCTTCTCACCTTCCAAAATCCTGTTAAACAATCTGGTCAAAAACTCCACTGCCATCTCTCCTAAACATCTCCATGCTTCTACCGGTATGTCATCTGGTCCAACCGACTTTCCACTCTTCATCCTCTTAATCGCTGCTCTCACTTCCTCCTTACTAATCCTATCTACATCCTGCTTCACCATCTCCACATCATCCAACCTTCTCTCTCTCTGATTTTCCTCATTCATCAGCTGCTCAAAATACTCCCTCCACCTTCTCAACACACTCTCCTCACTAGTCAACACATTTCCCTCTCCATCCTTTACTGCTCTAACTTGCAGTACATCCTTTCCAGCTCGGTCCCTCTGCCTGGCCAATCGGTACAAATCCTTTTCTCCTTCCTTAGTGTCCAACCTCTCATACAGCTCCTCATATGCCTTTTCCTTGGCATTCGCCACATCCCTCTTAACCTGCTGCCGCATCTCCTTGTACTCCTGCCTACTTTTCTCATCACTCTGTCTATCCCACTTCTGTTTTGCCAACCTCTTTCTCCTTATGCTCTCCTGCACTTCCTCATTCCACCACCACGTCTCCTTGTCTTCCTTTCTATTTCCAGATGTCACACCAAGTACTTTTCTAGCTGCCTCCCTCATCACTCCTGCAGTAGTTGCCCAATCATCCAACACCTCCTTAACACCACTGAGCCTCTCTCTGACCTCTTCCCTGAACCTCACACTACACTCTTCCTCCTTCAGTTTCCACCATCTTATTCTTCTTTCAGTCCTCACTCTCCTCCTCTTCTTCTTCGCCTCCAAAACCATCCTACAGACCACCATCCTATGCTGTCTAGCTACACTGTCCCCTGCCAACACCTTACAGTCGCCAATCTCCTTCAGGTTGCATCTCCTGCATAGCACATAGTCCACCTGTGTGCACCTTCCTCCACTCTTATACGTCACCCTGTGATCCTCCTTCTTCTTAAAATAAGTGTTCACCACTGCCATTTCCATCCTTTTAGCAAAATCTACCACCATCTGCCCTTCCACATTCCTCTCCTTAAAACCATACCTACCCATCACCTCCTCGTCACCTCTGTTCCCTTCACCTACATGCCCATTAAAGTCCGCCCCAATCACCAACCGTTCTTTCCTAGGTACACCATCTACCACTTCATCTAATTCACTCCAGAATCTTTCCTTCTCCTCCATCTCACAGCCAACTTGTGGAGCATAGGCACTGATGACATTTATCATCATCCCTTCAACTTCCACCTTCACGATCATCACCCTATCAGAAACTCTCTTCACCTCCACTACACTCTTACTGTACTCTTCCTTCAGAATTACCCCTACACCATTTCTCTTTCCATCCACACCATGATAAAACAGTTTAAACCCACCTCCAATGTTCCTGGCCTTACTCCCTTTCCACTTGGTCTCCTGAACACACAGCATATCTACCTTTCTCCTCTCCATCATATCAGCTATCTCTCTCCCTTTACCCGTCATAGTACCGACATTTAAAGTACCAACCCGAACCTCCACTCTCCTACACTGCTCCTTTCCCTGCCGTCTCTGTAGACGTCTTCCTCCTCTCCTTTTCCTCCTTCGGCCAACAGTAGCCCAATTTCCACCGGTACCCTGTCGGCTAACGATACCTGTGGCGGTCGTTGTTAACCCGGGCCTCGACCGATCCGGTATGAAATTCTCATTTGTGATCCGCATATTTGATTTGGCACATGTTTTACGCTGGATGCCCTTCCTAACGCAACCCTCCCCATTTACCCGGGCTTGGGACCGGCACTAAGAATGCACTGGCTTGTGCCTCCCTAATGGCTGGGTTCATGATGTCATACCCTGATACTTGGAAATTGATCCTGAACCTGAATCTGTTTGAAGCTGCAGAATGATGTCTTTATAAGCAGGTGCTACTCCAACACAAGACAAACCACACCCTGTTCACAAAGAGCAAGTGTGTGAAGAAGCTTTTTCAGGGATTGGGAGCATGTGGTGATTCCATTCGGTCTGATTAATGCCCTTTGAGCTGTTAAAGTTCTTTAAAACATCTTAAAGTGAAACTTACACAACCAGATCTTTACTTACCCAAAGCCATGAGTAGAGAGTGAGAACTGGAGATTCATTCATGACTTTAGATCTGCGGTTGTCCTCCTCAATGCAGACTATTTATTACCTTTCCTAGTGGTTGGTTCAAAACTCTGCTCCAAAAACTAGAACTCGATCTGAGGAAACTATTTATCCAGCATCATTACATGGCAACTCATGGACAAATATCCATCTTATTAAAGCATGTCCAACAATCAGTGTAACTTCCTCAGCTCATGAAATAAAGGTAATCTTGCCTCGTGGTTCTTGTGGACGTCCCTGAAACTTAAATTGGGCAATCCAGAACACCAGTCTGATAGAACCACAGTAGTTACTGAAGTTGCCTTGCACTCTAATTTCACCCTCTGGACCTCCTTGATGGAGCCTTATGACCCTTCTGTAAATACCACATGGATCTCCTGAAGATTGCCGTGGATGGTCCAACTTAGATTTTGTAATGATTACACTTCTCAAAATGAGTTTATAATCGAGTATTTCTTTGAAAGTTCTTTGGAGTCTGGTTCCTCTCAACGTTCCTTCCTTGTGTCATTTAATGGATTTCTTCTTTGATGCTCTCTCCTCTCACTTGGTCCTTATGGAAGTTTACTTTTCTTTAAATAATCCAGAGTTTTCTGAAGCTGGGGTCAGAGTGCAGGGAGCAGAAAGGGTTAAGGGGCGATGCTCTAGGACCCAAATGTGCCAGCGTGGAAGTGATGGGGCTTCGAACCCCTGGCCTTCTGATCAGTGACCCAGAGCCTTGGGTTAAAGGTCATTTTAAAAGGATCCTTAAAGTAGAACAGAGAGTGTCATAGATTTTAATTAGATAAAAGGAAAATAAGGAAAAAAATGTACGGCTCCCTCACTGGTCTTCAGACTATTCAGATCTTGAGATGTAGCAACAAACAGCCAATAAACAATAAAGCAGTAAACAGAAGAAAGGTACTGCACTTGAAGCACTAGAAGCTCAAAGTGATGATGAAACCTGAGAAAGAAAAGGTCACATTCTCTCTCACATCTCAGTGAAGGACCCATCAGAGCTGAAGGACCTCCACCTGCAGGTTCCCACATCTGACAGCGATTTGAGATGCAACGCTCAATTTCAAGTTAAATGCTTTACAGCTTCACACAAATTACACGCCTCCACCCCCCCAAGGAAAAACACAAGGGGAAGAATAAAAAACACTGACACACGTATCACGAATGCGTAAATAAAGAGCGATCTGAAGAATTTAAAAACAGAGCGAACTACAACGTTTTCGTAACCAGTCGTATGGTTTTTCTATTTGTAGCTACATTTAATGTCGTGTTCCATGAAGGTACCTTTATAGAGGTTCCTGGGCGCCTGACAGGTTCGTCCACATCCGTTGGAGCAACACTTCTTGTGGGCGGAGCAGTGGGCGTCGCTCTCACAACTCTCCACACATGCAGCAGCAAATCCGCTCGCTCGATCAGGAGCTGGACACGCCCCCTGCTTCACCGCGTCCACCGAGAGGAAGAACTCGCAGCTCACCACGCACTCGGACTGTTTATTCGGGAAAACCGACTGGAGGGAGAATCACAGGATTAGCGTTAGCATTATCATAACCTCGTTAAAAAAAACCTTAAAATATCAGGTCATACCTCACACAAATCCTGACACTCGCTCTCTCTGAGATCCCATGATGCTTTGCAGGGCTCCAGACACTGAAAGGAAAATAAGAGTTATGCAATGGAGTGAGAAAACGTTCCCCAGCAGGATTTATTCACAGTCACATGCTCACATCAGCAACATTACAGATAGAACTAGTATTTATTTCTTACATTTTAATGGCGTAAGGAAACACGATTTCACTAAACTCATTAGTGTTCACGTTTTATTCTGCTTATTACAGTAGTTTTGCTGAGTCATAAATAAAAACAAATCAACAGCTAAACTTTTATTAAACAAAACAACAAACTAAATATTAAATAACATCTGAAATCCAATCATCACGCTACCTTTAAATGCTTATGCTTGAATATATTAATGTTTCATTTATGCATAATGTAATTAATGTAATGACTATATCACATTTCTGCTGCAGTGAAACAGGAAGTGGCACAAATGGAACTAAGGGGAACTGAGTTCAGATAAAAATTGGAAAACTATGATCATTTTAAAGAAACTAATTATGTAACTAAAAACTTTTTACATTTATTCCAGGAGAAAATGTTAATATCGTGAGAAATGTTCCATTTACATAAAAAAAATTATAATTCGTATAAAGATCTGAGAGAGTGGTGTGTACACGTTCCTAGCACATCACACACATGCTTTTAAAAGTTGAGCTACAACAGTAGAGTTTCCTCTGAACACTGGAGAGCAGTGATTGTGAGGAACGTGGGTGTTTTCCTGATTAATAACAGGAAGTCCCTTAGCAGGTCCCATCAAACACAAACTCTCAGCTTTAATTATTGATTTATATGCAGGCGGAAGAAACCAACAACAAAGAGGCCTCACTGAGAGACAGAAAAAGAAAGAGGACGGCCGAGAAGAATGAAAAGAATGAATAATTCATGCGAGCCACAATCGGAGGATTGTGGGTAATTTATGAGCCGGAGTAAACGAGCTGGAGAAGATCAGCACTCCACATTAAAACTTCAAGAAACCTCCAGCTCTGTTTCAGAAATAAACACATCTGTTTGGGTTCAAACTTAAAGCCAGAAACAACCATTACCGTCTCACTTATTACCACTTTCAGAGAGAAGATGATAAACCAGGAACCATGAAGAAACATTAGGAGTTCCTCAAGATTCTGTGTTCGGCCCAATCTCACTCACTACACAAACTTTATTGTTCTAGTACAACTTCAGTTCTAACACACACACACACACACACACACACACACATGTGCACACACACACACCACACACACACATTGTTAGCTGGGTGCTTCAAATGTCCACCAAAAGGCACTTCTAAAGTGAGTCCTGTCTTCAAGAACAAACACTTATCTCTCCTCACTACAGGCACTAAAACAACAAGAATCAAGAGAGAGAGAGAGATGGAGAATGAGAGAGAGAGAGAGAGAGAGAGAGAGACAGAGAGAGTGAGAGAGAGAGAGAGAGAGAGAGAGAGAGTGTGTGTGTGTGTGTGTGTGTGTGTGTGTGTGTGTGTGTGTGTGTGTGTGTGTTAGCTTTTTATATTATATATTCATAAAGACATTACATTTAGAGCATCAAGTGGCTCTGCCAGTCCATCTGCTCTGTCTGTCTGTCTGTCTGTCTGTCTGTCTGTCTGTCTGCCTAATTAAACTGCACTGATAAAAATCAAGACTAAAATCAAGTTGTTTAGTTACTGACACTCAATAGAATTAACCCAGAGCCTCTCTCTCACTCTCACTCTCTCTCTCTCTCTCTCTCTCTCTCTCTTTTGTGTCTGTCTGTCTGTCCCCTTCTCTTTAAAAGAAAAGTCTTTTGAAAGATAAAGAAACAAAATGACTAAAAAAGGACAAAAGCCTCAGAGCATTCTGGGAGGCCAGTGTTGGTGCAATAGCATGCTAATGAAGGCCACATCACCCCCATCTCTCTCTCTCTCTCTCTCTCTCTCTCTCTCTCTCTCTCCCTCCTTCATTTTCCAGTTGGGGTTATAAAGGAAGGCGTGTACACATTCCTGCACAGATCAGGCTTTTGGGATTGAAAATGAAGTTCCACCACCAGTTCCTTGTCTTATAAAAACACAAAACATAAAGTGAGGAAAAGTGACTCTGGAACAAAATGTCTTCAGGACTTTTATTACATCACAATACGATACACATCCCACATCATCCTACAATCGAGTTTTGCACCACTGATACAGCCAAAAGTTTGTGCGCCTTCGACTGTCCTGCTCAAACTTCTTATTCCTGATTTATTCCCACTGTTATAATAAGCTCCATTGTTCTGGGAAGGTTTTCCACTTGGTTTTTGGGGGTGTGGCTGTGGGGATTAGAGTTCATTCAAAAACTCGCTAATATATACACTATATAAGTGCTCGATGCTAAAGATTCCTGAACAAGAGCTGGAAACAAAGAATGGAACAAGAAGTAAAAAAGCTAAACTAATGCAGTCGTGTTGTTGCAATGTGGAAAGTGGACACGTCAAGGGCCTCACTAATACTTTATTACTCTGCGGTTCACATTTTGGGGACGGAACCAGTTGCTAAGCAACACAGTAACGACGCCACACATCAATAATAAATGTCAGTTCTCAAGTCGGCTATAAGCTGGAGTTAAGTGTTTAGCTAATCGTTGGTTATTTTTGTCTTTCCTGTGTACTTAAACTTTGACACTTGAAAAGCAAATTCATTTCAAACACACACAAAACGAAACTGATGCGAGACAGAAAGAAGGGATGGAATATAAAAGGACACCTCTGTCTTCACCTGTTTATTCTCCAGACCCGACCTTTCCCTGAGTGACACTGGGAAAATTAATAGGACAGAAAAAGTGCCACAATAACGTGTGTGTGTGTGTGTGTGTGTGTGTGTGTGTGTGTGTGTGTGTGTGTGTGTGTGTGTGTGTGTGTGCGTGCGTGCGCAGACGTTACCTTCGAACACTGCTTGTGATTCTGACACCAAACCAGAGATCCATTTCCCTGCAAGCAAAACACAACAGAAGTGTGTGAGACATTTTACACACCTGACACTAGGACAATGGGGCCACAGCCACACAACTCACAGTGCACCGTGCTCTGATTGGTCAGAAGGTGTTGATTAATTCTCCATAACAGCAACTCTGACTGTAGTGCAGGTTTGTGTGAATGTTCGAAAGTAAACCTCCAGAAAGTATAAAGTAAAGGTATGGTATTTCTGATGGTTACTAGGGTGTTGCTGTGTGGTTGTTATGGTAATTCTGATGGTTACTAGGGTGTTGCTTTGTGGTTGTTATGGTATTTCTGATGGTTACTAGGGTGTTGCTGTGTGGCTGTTATGGTATTTCTGATGGTTACTAGGGTGTTGCTGTGTGGTTTTTATGGTAATTCTGATGGTTACTAGGGTGTTGCTTTGTGGTTGTTATGGTATTTCTGATGGTTACTAGGGTGTTGCTGTGTGGTTGTTATGGTATTTCTGATGGTTACTAGGGTGTTGCTGTGTGGCTGTTATGGTATTTCTGATGGTTACTAGGGTGTTGCTGTGTGGTTATTATGGTAATTCTGATGGTTACTAGGGTGTTGCTTTGTGGTTGTTATGGTATTTCTGATGGTTACTAGGGTGTTGCTGTGTGGTTGTTATGGTATTTCTGATGGTTACTAGGGTGTTGCTGTGTGGTTGTTATGGTATTTCTGATGGTTACTAGGGTGTTGCTTTGTGGTTGTTATGGTATTTCTGATGGTTACTAGGTTGTTGCTATGTGGTTGTTATGGTATTTCTGATGGTTACTAGGGTGTTGTTATGTTGCTAGATGGAGGCTGTGATTGTACAACTAGCTGCTAGGGTGTTGCTATGCTATTCCACATTATAGCTAGGGCTTCTACCGAGTACCTGAACTGACCTATAGGAGGACCTCAACAACAATTTGACAACAATAACACAAACACCAACACTCAAAAGCCAACATAACACAAAGTGAACACAAACTAAAAGACTTCACACTGTTTATATTTCCCTCTGATTGTGAAGGTAGACGGAGTGTGAAAGGGTGGATTCAAAACGGTGTGTATTTTATCATTCCCAGCAGATCAGAGCGAATTCTCCAACACGCTTCAACACCGTTTCCTCTCCACAGACCAGTGGTATTTTACACTCCGGGCGTTTCCTCTCCTCTGTCCATCAGCTGGAACTTCACTTCACATACAACTACACATCACACGTGTGTATCACTGCAGCTAAAATACTTACACAACCACACACACACAATCACAAACACACAACCTCAAACACACAACCACACACACACACACACACACACACACAATCACACAACCATACACACAATCACAAACACACAACCTACGATCTTACACACACAATCACACACACACACACACACACACACACACACACACACACACACACACCTTCAAACACAATCACATACACAAACTCAAACAATTACACACACATCCTCAGACGACTGCACAACTACACACATTTACACACACCTTCAAACAATCACATACACAAAGCTTCACTACACAACCTTAAACAATTATAAAACACACACACAAACATTAGACCATTGCATAACTATACACACACACACAATTTCAACAACACAACCAGAAACAATTACACAATCACACACACACCCCTTAATTCAAGTGGATTTGTTAAGATCAGACTCGGAATATCAGGGTTTACTGAACACACAAATACAACCACATTAAAAATGACAGATCTGATTAAAACTCTGTGTGTGTGTGTGTGTGTGTGTGTGTGTGTGTGTGTGTGTGTGTGTGTGTGTGTGTGTGTGTGTTATAAAAGGTTGAATGAATGAAGACTTATGTTACTTTGGTTTTGGCCCTTAAAGACACACACACACACACACACACACACACACACACACACACACACACACACACACACACACACACACGTTTGATTCAGTTCCCAGATGATGTGGTATTAAAGTGAACGGGGCTGAAACACCGTTACGATGTTTGTCTTTCCCTCAGATTGAGATGTGAGACGGAGCGAGACTGGACGAATGAAAGCCGGAGTGTAAAGGCAGGAGATTTCATGGCTCCCGGAGGAGCGGGGGGGGGGGGGGGTGGGTGTGTGTGTGGGGTGTGTGTGTGGGGTGTGTGGGGGGATTCTCCATCACGCCTCCTGCGTAATCACCACCCAAAAGAAATAATCAGACCAAAAAAAAACACTTTCTCAAAACACAGCACTGCTTTCATGTTGCTTTAGCGAAAGTGGTGTTTTATGGTTTGGTTTTCAGTTTGTTATGGGAAAAGTGTACACACTAAACACACAATATCTATAAACTACTTCACAACATTTAACATAATTACATAGAGTGTGTGTGTGTGTGTGTGTGTGTGTGTGTGTGTGTGTGTGTGTGTGTGTGTGCGTGGTTTTGTGTATTTGTTGTATTAATTTGAGTGAGATTGTACATGTGTTTGTGTAATTGTGTGTAATTGTGGTTGTTTGTGTGTGGTTGTGTATTTGTGGTTATGTGTAGTTGTGTAATTGGGGTTGTGTGTTTTCTGTGTGGTTGTGTAATTGTGGTTATGTGTAGTTGTGTAATTGGGGTTGTGTGTTTTTTTGTGGTTGTATAATTGTTGTGTAGCTGGGGTTGTGTGTGTAGCTGTGTAATTTATTATAGTATAATTAGACGAGGTTAGTGGAACTTTTTTCTGAGGGATATGGAAGGAGTCTCCAGTCTTCAGTGTTGTGTGGTGATGTTGTACACTGAGTTGTGTTACAGACGTGTGGCTCGTTAGAGACTCGTTTATTATTGTTGTGTCATTTATATTTCATGCTGCTGCTCGTCTAGTCGATCAATTATTAAATGTTCAATTAACATTGTGTGTGTGTGTGTGTGTGTGTGTGTGTGTGTGTGTGTGTGTGTGTGTGTGTGTGTATCTTTTGTTCTTAAAGAGCTTTGTAAGATTTCAGGAAATAATTTCAGCCATTAGTAATGAAATAATAATAATAATAATAATAATAATGTGATGTTATATTGGGAGTAATTGTTATGTTAATGTTTAATACTGGGTTAAATTCACATTCTTAATGTTTTGTTTGTAAAATGATTCACTGTTTATCAGGTGGAATTTAGTAAATAATCGAGTGCACTGGAGAAACTGAGATAAAAACTCACTAAAATATTTACATATAAAAACTTTTCCTTAAATTTATATTCATCTAGAAATCTTATTTAAAGTACAACATTTTGTATGTTTATGCCCACAGGAATTTTACTGGACGTCTGAATGTCTGAAAAGCTGATATGGAACTGCTTATACCTGTGAATTATTATTATTATTATTATTATTATTATTATTATAAATTATTATATTAGTATTATTATTATTATTATTATTATTGTGGCCTTTAACATTCACTATAGAAACAATGATCAGATCAGATCAGATCAGATCAGATGATCAGATGGAAATGAATGATGGTGTTAAACTGCTGTTAGAGGAAATGAATCAACACTTTGCTCAGACTCACCAGAATCAATGTAATTACCGGATATAAAGTAACCGGAACAGAATCCGATACATTCCTACAGGTTCACACCTGATCCGATCTGACACATTAATTAATCTGATAGTTAATTAATTAATAAATCTGATAGTTAATTGATTGATTAATGAAACTCACCTGGGCGTGTTTGAAAAGCACCGAAATGCGCGTGAGGTGCAGACTGAGGCACCGAGAGGCGCAGCGCGCGCGGCTTACGCTCGTCACCAGCACCGAATCGTCGCGCCGCCTCGCGCTCACCTCCGCCGTCCCGAGGACCGCGCTCGCGACCAGGACCGTCAAGTTAATCCACAGGCTCAGGCTCGTGCTCGTGCCCGGCGACATCGCGACTCGCGCTGCTCCTTCTTCCACGTGCCCTTTGCCTGTGTACACGCCGCTCCGCTTTCCTCCCTGTGCGCTCTCTCTCTCTCTCTCTCTCTCTCTCTCTCTCTCTCTCTCCCCCCCCGCAGCGCCACTTTACATTATTTATCACCGGGAGCGCGAGAGAGGGGGCGTGGTCTTACACCGGGCCTGAGCGCTGACTGGAGGAGAAAAACGCGCGTGCGGATTCAACATTCAGGTCTCGCGCGGCAGCAGGTAGCAGTCAACCGATACCAAGTCCGATATTACAATATAATAAATGGTGCAGAATAACGATATCGATATTTATGGACTTTTAAACCACAGTGAACAATAAAAGTCTAATCCGTATACTCAAACCAACAAACCTGAAAGTTTCTACATTTAGACTTTAATTGAGTTTTGTAGGAAGGAGTCTCCAGTTTTAATGAGTTTTTAAAAACTTCATTAAAGAGAAAGAGAACAGAAAGAGTTGAAGGAATATCTGGTTATTGCTGCTTTACAGCAAACACAACGAATCCGATCCACAACCTTCATCTCCTTGTGGTTTTGTTTGTGAAGTATCGACGTTGAAGCTACGAGACGTCACAGAGCTCTGTAACAAACTCTGTCGCCACCAAACCAGTGAAAATGAGTCAGCGCTTTTTATTAGCAAACTTCCCCGGAGGCCTCGTTAATTATGAGCCGTCCTGACTTCACTTTCTGACACCACATCGGCAGCAGATAATGAGCCTTTATTGGCTTTTATATCATAAAACAGAGCAGGGCACAAACCGGGACCAGCAAGATGGCTAGCTCCAGGCTAGATCACATGATGTGCCAGAGGTTTCAGCATGGACTTCAGTAATAAAGCTGGAATTGGTCCTCATGGCCAACAGGAAGCTGCCTGCCAGGAATAACTCGTAACTCTTTGTGATGCCCACACACTATGATCTCGCTTTCTGGACGTCCATGTTATCTGTGCTGCTTTCTCCAGCAGGTTCGAGGGTCAGGAATTATATGTGACCCGTACATGTTGTGTTTTCTCAAAAATCTGAAGGAAAAGATCTCCAGGGACTCGTAAACCTGGAACAGGGCACAGCCCCGGAACCATAATCCTGCCCTGAATGAACAAAGTCAGAACCCAGAAGACAGCAGCGATGTAGGTTCTATATATATATATATACTGTAGATAAACACACACACACACACACACACACACACACACACACACACACACACACACACACAGAGTGTATAAACAGAGAAAAGAGAACACAAACCAGACCCTCCATTTCTGTCCTCAGAGTTGAAACAGTTTAAAAGTAAAATAAAGAGATCTTTTAGAATCTTGATCTCAGCAGATCAGAAGACATTCAGCTACATGGTTTGAGATGATCTTGAGTGTTTAAATGCTTGGGAACTTCAGTTTAATTGTCCTACTCCATCATGTAGACATGTGAAGAAAGAGTGTCATCATGAACATGAAGTGAGCAGGACTTCCCAGATGTTCTTGCATCTGTAGGTCCCTCAGAATCCTCCTAACTTCCTGTTCTTGGTGTCCTCACTGTGCTGCTCCGGTTTCTTCAAGTGTTGCTGCTGCTAATGGACTGATGATGTTTTGGAAGTTGTTCTGTCCATCTCTTGATCGATACATTTCCACAATGAGTTCCTGTACATGAGTTGGAAGATCTTCAGCTTCAGCATTTGGATATAACCACAAAGATGTAATGAAACCCCAGGAGAATCAGCTCTGGAGTTAAACAGAGTTACTGACGGGTTTTGGATCATATATTTGAATAGTTCTGAGATCAGTCACATGACCCGCTATAAATAAGTGGAACTTGAAAAGATTTTTTTTTTTTCACCACGCTGAAGGAGTGTGTGTGTGTGTGTGTGTGTGTGTGTGTGTGTGTGTGTGTGTGTGTGTGTGTGTGTCTGTGTGTGTGTGTGTGTGTGTGTGTGTGTTTAGGACAGTTGTAATTAATCTGATGGTTTTGTATCTCAATGAGATCTACACACACAACACATACAGAATGGTGTGAAAAACAAAAAACATCCAGCAGAGAGTTCAGTAGGAGGAATCAGGGAGTTGATGAGGGAGTTCAGGGGAGAATCACTGAGTTGTTGAGGGAGTTCAGGGGAGAATCAGGGAGTTGATGAGGGAGTTCAGGGGAGAATCACTGAGTTGATGAGGGAGTTCAGGGGAGAATCACTGAGTTGATGAGGGAGTTCAGGGGAGAATCACGTTGTTGTTGAGGGAGTTCAGGGGAGAATCAGGGAGTTGATGAGGGAGTTCAGGGGAGAATCACGTTGTTGAGGGAGTTCAGGGGAGAATCAGGGAGTTGATGAGGGAGTTCAGGGGAGAATCACTGAGTTGATGAGGGAGTTCAGGGGAGAATCACTGAGTTGATGAGGGAGTTCAGGGGAGAATCACGTTGTTGTTGAGGGAGTTCAGGGGAGAATCAGGGAGTTGATGAGGGAGTTCAGGGGAGAATCACGTTGTTGTTGAGGGAGTTCAGGGGAGAATCAGGGAGTTGATGAGGGAGTTCAGGGGAGAATCACTGAGTTGATGAGGGAGTTCAGGGGAGAATCACTGAGTTGATGAGGGAGTTCAGGGGAGAATCACGTTGTTGTTGAGGGAGTTCAGGGGAGAATCAGGGAGTTGATGAGGGAGTTCAGGGGAGAATCACGTTGTTGAGGGAGTTCAGGGGAGAATCAGGGAGTTGATGAGGGAGTTCAGGGGAGAATCACTGAGTTGATGAGGGAGTTCAGGGGAGAATCACTGAGTTGATGAGGGAGTTCAGGGGAGAATCACGTTGTTGTTGAGGGAGTTCAGGGGAGAATCAGGGAGTTGATGAGGGAGTTCAGGGGAGAATCACGTTGTTGTTGAGGGAGTTCAGGGGAGAATCAGGGAGTTGATGAGGGAGTTCAGGGGAGAATCACGTTGTTGTTGAGGGAGTTCAGGGGAGAATCAGGGAGTTGATGAGGGAGTTCAGGGGAGAATCACTGAGTTGATGAGGGAGTTCAGGGGAGAATCACTGAGTTGATGAGGGAGTTCAGGGGAGAATCACGGAGTTGATGAAGGAGTTCAGGGGAGAATCACGTTGTTGTTGAGGGAGTTCAGGGGAGAATCAGGGAGTTGATGAGGGAGTTCAGGGGAGAATCACGTTGTTGTTGAGGGAGTTCAGGGGAGAATCAGGAAGTTGATGAGGGAGTTCAGGGGAGAATCACTGAGTTGATGAGGGAGTTCAGGGGAGAATCACGTTGTTGTTGAGGGAGTTCAGGGGAGAATCAGGGAGTTGATGAGGGAGTTCAGGGGAGAATCAGGGAGTTGATGAGGGAGTTCAGGGGAGAATCACTGAGTTGATGAGGGAGTTCAGGGGAGAATCACTGAGTTGATGAGGGAGTTCAGGGGAGAATCACGGAGTTGATGAAGGAGTTCAGGGGAGAATCACGTTGTTGTTGAGGGAGTTCAGGGGAGAATCAGGGAGTTGATGAGGGAGTTCAGGGGAGAATCACGTTGTTGTTGAGGGAGTTCAGGGGAGAATCAGGAAGTTGATGAGGGAGTTCAGGGGAGAATCACTGAGTTGATGAGGGAGTTCAGGGGAGAATCACGTTGTTGTTGAGGGAGTTCAGGGGAGAATCAGGGAGTTGTTGAGGGAGTTCAGGGGAGAATCACGTTGTTGTTGAGGGAGTTCAGGGGAGAATCACGTTGTTGTTGAGGGAGTTCAGGGGAGAATCACTGAGTTGATGAGGGAGTTCAGGGGAGAATCACGTTGTTGTTGAGGGAGTTCAGGGGAGAATCACGTTGTTGTTGAGGGAGTTCAGGGGAGAATCAGGGAGTTGATGAGGGAGTTCAGGGGAGAATCACTGAGTTGATGAGGGAGTTCAGGGGAGAATCACTGAGTTGATGAGGGAGTTCAGGGCAGAATCAGGGAATTGATGAGGGAGTTCAGGGGAGAATCACTGAGTTGTGCGAACATGCAGATCACTAGTGAAATAATAATAAAGTAAAATCGAGTTACAGCTTTAAATAAACACATTCAGGAGCTTCAGACAAGATGTGCTGCATAAATACATTTCCATCAAATAAACAAAAATATTTTATGTATAATTATGAATTTGTTGTACAATATTCCTCACTGTGCTGTAATAATGTAGATGATCATCTATTATTGATTTTATAATGATTATAATGATCTTCTCTATTATCTACTTTTATTAGTCAGTCTTTAATGTGTTTGATCCTGATGTGTTTCTAGCGCCACCTAGTGGAGAAAAAAGGCATCGCTGAAGTTTATTACATTTTTTATCTTCTGTAATTCAGCCATAAACTTGTACATGGAACCCATGAATTACTGTAGACTCACATAGCAAACACTCACGTGAGGAATAAAAGTGGATGAATACGTGCTCAGTGTAAAGATTTTTCTATCAGAAGAATGAAAGACACTGAGGAACAGTGCGTCACTGCAGATACGGTGATTTGGGAAACCGTTAATGATGAAGGAAGGAGTCTCCAGTGTCAGATTTTTATTAGAGTTAAAGCTTTAAGTGTGGGTTTGACCACAAGGTTTGAAAGAAATTTTTGTAGGAATGAAGTTACAGCATTTAGCTAAAGAGTCTTGTGTATTTGTGTAAAGTTCTCCATCTCCTTCCTCATTCAGGCTCTGCATCCTTTTTTCTTCTTGAACTTCTTTACTTTACAGAATCCTCTGATGTGTTTGGTTTCTGGCAGTAACACCAGAATGTGTTTATGGACAGTAAGATGTGAGCTGAGCTTCATGTTCACGTTCATGTCATGTTTACCGGGAGAACAAGAAGAGAGCAATGACTTTATATTATATAAAAATACACCAGAAAATCTGAGATGTTTTGTACAAAGTGATGTGCAGGAGCATCACGATTATTCAGAATGAACAAATGATTGATCCTAAAAGCTTCACTGTAAATATCTGCTGTATGTAAAAGTGTAAGATGTTCATCTTTCATTGTGTAGAATTTTATTTCTATTTCTCTGTGTCTGAAAAAACACCAATTCAGAACAGAAGCATGTAATCAGACACTCAGCACCTTCAGCAGAGATTCTCCACAATGTTCTCCAGGACCCTTTCGTTTATCTCCTCTGTGTCTCCTCCATCCCTCCTGATTCTGCTTCTTCACCTCCTGGAAGTTCACTGGACATGTGGATCTCAAGTGTGCTGGACGCAGAACCTAGAGAACAACCACCACATCTCCTTAACATCTCCATAAGCACAAGTTTAACACTGTTCTATTGTGCTTTATTCATGTTCTACTCTATTTCTATACTATTCCACTTTATTCCACCCAGGAAGTGTAGAATTACTTTCAGACAGGATGCTGACTGCATCTGATGGAATTTGGTGTCCATTCCCCGTCAACTTCTTTCCATCCTGGACATGGCTTTGGTAGAGCAGCGTGGACGGCATCATGGGATTGTAACCTCCAGCTGCCACTATGGAGGTGGAGGCAGAATCCCAGGGTAGCTCACGGCGTCTCTGCAGACTCAGGTCTATGTCTAACCCTGTCCAGCCGTGGAAGGCCAGAGTGTTGAGGAAGGGCTGCATGGGGTTCAGAATCCCCTGCACAAGACAGAGTTTTATTATGACACTATTATTTCCTCATTATATTCACCATGAGATCACTTTAAACTGTTACTTAACTAACCAAACCTCACAGCTACACTCAGACCCTCACAGCTACACATACAGATACACTCAGATACTCACAGTTACACTTACAGATACACTCAGACCCTCACAGCTACACTCACAAATACATTTAGATACTCACAGATACACTCAGATACTCACAGCTACACTTAGACCCTCACAGCTTCACTCAGACACACTCAAATACACTCACAGCTACACTTAGATACACTCACAGCTACACTCAGATACATTCAGATACTCACAGCTACACTTAGACCCTCACAGCTACACTCAGACACATTCAAATACAGTCACAGCTACACTCAGATACACTCACAGCTACACTCAGATACTCACAGCTACACTCAGATACACTCACAGCTACACTCAGATACACTCACAGCTACACTCAGATACACTCACAGCTACACTCAGATACACTCACAGCTACACTCAGATACACAGATACTCACAGCTACACTCAGATACACAGATACTCACAGCTACACTTAGACCCTCACAGCTACACTCAGACACATTCAAATACAGTCACAGCTACACTCAGATACACTCACAGCTACACTCAGATACTCACAGCTACACTCAGATACACTCACAGCTACACTCAGATACACTCACAGCTACACTCAGATACACTCACAGCTACACTCAGATACACTCACAGCTACACTTAGATACACTCACAGCTACACTCAGATACACTCAGGTAACTCACAGCTACACTCAGATACACTCAGATACACTCACAGCTACACTCAGATACTCACAGCTACACTTAGATACACTCACAGCTACACTCAGATACACTCACAGCTACACTCAGATACTCACAGCTACACTCAGATACTCACAGCTACACTTAGATACACTCACAGCTACACTCAGATACACTCACAGCTACACTCAGATACTCACAGCTACACTCAGATACTCACAGCTACACTTAGATACACTCACAGCTACACTCAGATACACTCACAGCTACACTTAGATACACTCACAGCTACACTCAGATACTCACAGCTACACTCAGATACACTCACAGCTACACTTAGATACACTCACAGCTACACTCAGATACTCACAGCTACACTCAGATACACTCACAGCTACACTTAGATACACTCACAGCTACACTTAGATACACTCACAGCTACACTTAGATACACTCACAGCTACACTCAGATACTCACAGCTACACTCAGATACACTCACAGCTACACTCAGATACTCACAGCTACACTTAGATACACTCAGACAGTCAGAGCTAATGTAAAGGAGTTTTTGTTTATTGTCTTTTTTGGACTCACCATAATGAACCAGGTGATGAGAGCTGCATTACGGATGTTTTTTTGATCAGCAGCCTGAACATCAGGTTGCATTTCCAGGTAAAATAATAAACTCTCGTTGATCAGGTTTGGCAGCCAACTAACAGAGAGACGACTTAAAATCAGCATTAAATCAGCCAAGATCAAACTCTATATTTTTACTGAACTATGGATAAAGTGCCAGTTACACCCCATATACGTATTCATACATTTTATCTGAACACACGTGATTTTATCTAAACACGTGATTTTATCTGAACACACGTGATGACATTCATTTCTTTCACTTCTGTTTTTGTACGTTTCTGTAAATCCGATTCCCTCCCATCACCTTCTCGAGGGAAAGTTTTGGGGAAGACACACCATCTCCATAA
>JBCEWE010000082.1:157952-165452 GCA_039877035.1 Silurus lanzhouensis | reverse complement strand
GGGATCTTCTAGGCCAGCAGATCACACGAGGGTCCAGATCTTATAGCCACAAACACAAACCATGACCTTGTTCTAGGCTCCTTCAGGAAACGATTCAGTAAATATCTTTTAAATGAATGTGCATAATATTCCAAGTGTCTCCTGCATAATGACAAGTCTAAGCTTTTTTTATGGTGAAACCTCAGATCTTTAGATGTTCCCACCACCGCCATTCACAACCGAGATGCAGGGTCATGTAGGGCCGTGTCCCAAATCTATTACCTGTTTCAGAAAATACAGTACATCATCCTACACATACCAACACTTACATTACACACACACAAACACACACACACACACAAACACACTCATACACACAAACACACACTCACACACACACAAACACACTCACACACACACTCACACACAAACGAACACAAACACACTCACACACACACACTCACGAACACAAACACACACGAACACACACTCACACACGTACACACAAACACACATATACACACACACACACACACATATACACATATACACACACACACACACACATATATACACACACACATATATACACACACACACACATATACACACACACACATATACACACACACACACACACATATATACACACACACATATATACACACACACACACATATACACGCACACACACACACACATACACACACACACACATATATATACACACACACACACACACATATACACACACACACACACATATATACACACACACACACATATATACACACACACACACACATATATACACACACACACACATATACACACACACACACACACACACACACATACACATATACAGTGCCCTCCACAATTATTGGCACCCCTGTTTAAGATGTGGTCGTGGACTTCAAAAAATTCTCCTTTTTTTTAAAACAACATAGAACCCAAATGCAAAAAAAGAGAAAAATCCAACCTTTCATTTAAGTACATTACTTTGGTGGTAAAAAAATCACACATTTAGAAAAAAAAAAAAAACTTGAAATCATGTGTGCCACAATTATTGGCACCCCTGATGTTAATACTTTGTACAACCTCCTTTTGCCAACAAGACAGCACTTAATCTCCTCCTATAACATTTCACAAGATTGGAGAACACAGAGAGAGGGATTTTTGACCATTCTTCTTTGCACAATCTTTCTAGATCATCCAGTGTCCTGGGTCCTCTCTTATGCACTCTTCTCTTTAGCTCGCCCCACAGGTTTTCGATTGGGTTGAGGTCTGGGGACTGAGATGGCCATGGGAGGACCTTGAGTTTGTGACTGCTGAACCACTTTTGTGTAGATTTTGCCACATGTTTTGGATCATTATCCTGCTGAAAGACCCAATGACGACCCATCTTCAGCTTTCTGGCAGAGGCCATCAGGTTTTTATTTAAAATATCCTGGTACTTCAAAGCGTTCATAATGCCATGCACCCTAACAAGGTTCCCAGAGCCTTTGGAAGAGAAACAGGCCCACAGCATCACAGATCCTCCACCATACTTCACGGTGGGCATGAGGTGCTTTTCGGCATACTCATCTTTTGTTTTACGCCAGACCCACTTAGAGTGTTTGTTGCCAAAAAGCTCAATCTTAGTCTCATCTGACCAAAGCACACGATCCCAGTTGAAGTCCCAGTACCGCTTAGCAAACTCCAGACGTTTACGTTTGTGAGTGTTAATGAGAAAAGGCTTTTTCCTTGCATGCCTCCCAAACAGCTTGTTGGCATGTAGAGAGCATCTGATGGTTGTTTTGGAGACTCTGTGACCCCAAGATGCCACTCTTTGATGCAATTCTGTGACGGTGAGCTTGGGAAATTTTTTTACTTCTCTTACCATCCTCCTCACTGTGCGTTGTGGCAAGATAAACTTGGGAGCTCTTCCCGCCTTGTTTGTCACTGTTCCAGTTGTTTTAAACTTCTTAATGATTCCTCTGACTGTAGATACCGGCAAGTTAAGGCGAGTGGCTATTTTCTTGTAGCCATTGCCTGACTTATGAAGGTCGACACACATCTGCCTTACTTGAATGGTGTGTTCTCTTGTCTTTGCCATGTTGACAAATGGGTAAGAGAATTAGGCCTCTGTGTCACGTCATATTTATACCCCAGGGAAACAGGAAATCATGAATTACTAATTAAAAGTCCCTAGATACCCTGACCAACCTTAGCAACTACAGAAAAATATATAAAAAAAAAAAACAATTACATTTTTCAGAGGAATTGTTAGGGGTGCCAATAATTGTGGCACACATGATTTCAAGTTTTTTTTTTTTTCTAAGTGTGTAATTTTTTTACCCCCAAAGTAATGTACTTAAATGAAAGGTTGGATTTTTCTCTTTTTTTGCATTTGGGTTCTATGTTGTTTTAAAAAAAAAAGGAGAATTTTTAGAAGTCCACGACCACATCTTAAACAGGGGTGCCAATAATTGTGGAGGGCACTGTATATACACACACACACACACACATCTATACACACACACACACACACATATATACACACACACACACATCTATACACACACACACACACACACACACACACATACACACACACACACATATATACACACACACACACACATACACACACACACACACACACACACACACACACATATATATACACACACACACAAACACACACACACACATATATATACACACACACACAAACACACACACACAAACACACACACACACAAACACACACACACACACATATATATACACACACACACAAACACACACACACAAACACACACACACACTGGTAATTAATAAAAAGATTTAATGTTTTATAAATCTACTTTTTTCATTTGTACACAAATCACAAATTGTTTGAATAATAATTACTTTACACGCTGCACTGCATCTGTTATAAATTAAACCTCGTAACACGTCATAAAAAATACGTTATTCTTCAACCCCGTTATTACTGATAAGTACGTAATAAATTCTCCTTGGTACAGAAAGTTCTCCGCCCGGTTCCGAGCCTCGTGCCCCCGGGAGCCGATGATGTCATACGGATGCTCGGATCCTCAGCAGCTTATTGGTCGTGGGTTTGATTTTATTTCTGGTCGTCTGTCTGGACTACGAGGTCCCCCGTGAGAACATGGTGGAGAAACTGAAAGCCATCAGGACTGACACCATGACGAGAAGAACCTTCTGCAGCCATAAACAGCTCTCCAGTTTCTGCTCCAGACGGGAATTAGCGACCGTGAGCCGCGTTAGCTGGAGTGAACACGGAGAGAAGCGTTTAATAAACAAGTGTTTATTTATTCACATCGTTTATTCTGTGATGCTGAAAGTGCAGCTGCTTATAAAGTGTGTGTGGAACATCACAAGCTGAACTTCACACGCAGATCAAATTGTGTGTTCATGTTTTGAAATGTCACCAAACCTGAAAATTTCTGCCTGAAATTCAG
Organism: Silurus lanzhouensis; assembly: GCA_039877035.1. NCBI lineage: Eukaryota > Metazoa > Chordata > Actinopteri > Siluriformes > Siluridae > Silurus > Silurus lanzhouensis. The sequence continues at coordinate 162,003 of JBCEWE010000082.1, read as the reverse complement.
AAAAACGTTTCTCTAACATTCAGTTATACGAACACTAAGGAAATGTTCCCCGAGACGCAGCAGAGGAACGTGTCCTGAAGGTGTGAACGAATGAGAAAAAGAAGTGGTGTCTCGTCTCCAGGCTCGGGGACGTGGCGTCTTCACTCACCGCTGTGTGGAGATCGTGTGTGCTGTTAGGCGACGTCACTAAAATACTGTCGTGGGAATTGTTCAGAATAGATTTAGGCGTCTCGAGAACGTGACACCGAAGCCTGTAGGAGATCAGAGGAGATCATCAGAAACCCACAGAAGACCTGCAGAGAGACGTGTTTATACTAAATGTTTGGGTTTGTTCACCTGTGCTCCATGATCTTAGATTTCAATACTTCTTTCCAGAACTGAGAAAGATCTGCTCCAGAAGTGCCAGAGTTCGGCTCCATCTCAGCCGCCATGATCAAGAAACGGTCCTGAGGAGACGCCTGGAAGCCTTCACAGATATATATATATATATTTAAATTAGATTGAGAGGGTAGTAATAACTGTACAGAGGTGTGTTTGTAAGTGTGTGTGTTAGTGTGTGTGTGTTTGTGTGTGTGAGAGTGTGTGTGTGTTTGTGTGTGTGTGTTTGTGTGTGTGAGAGTGTGTGTGTGTGTTTGTGTGTGTGTGTGTGTGTGTGTGTGTGTGTGAGTGTGTTTGTGTGTGTGAGAGTGTGTGTGTGTGTGTGTGTGTGAGTGTGTGTGTGTGAGAGTGTGTGTGTGTGTGTGTGTTTGTGTGTGTGTTTGTGTGTGTGAGAGTGTGTGTGTGTGTGTGTTTGTGTGTGTGTGTGTGTTTGTGTGTGTGAGAGTGTGTGTGTGTGTGTGTGTGTGTGAGTGTGTGTGTGTTTGTGTGTGTGAGAGTGTGTGTTTGTGTGTGTGAGAGTGTGTGTTTGTATGTGTGTGTGTGTGTGGTGTACCTCCATGTAATGAAACTAAAATATCTACATGAGCTCCAGGCTCACAGGAGCTGCTGCTGGGTTTAACGCGATATTTCTCCGGGGCTGTTGTTCGAACCTGTAAACAAAAACGACAAACTGTACGTCTGGACCTTCTGAAGGTCATATGTGGCGTCTCCACACACAGGTCTACACACTTCCTCTTTACCTTAAAGGCCACATGATTTTTGGTGATGTTGTTCAGGATGATGAGACACTTTTTCTCCGTCTCTCTGGAGCCGAAGCTCAGTTCCTCAGCTGGACTGAAGCAGAGAACATCAACATTAAATATCTGATGTGCTGCTTTTACTTTCACGGTTCAGCAGGAACAATATAAAGAAGCTACAGCATGGAGACTAAAACATCAGGTTTTGACAACAGAAAGAAAGCAGGGCTTTGGTGGAGATCCATCTCCTGCAGGATTAGATGCAAGATCCCACAGAGCGAGAGCGAGACTGATTCTGGCAGATCCTTCAATATGTTCCCAGCTGGTGAGCAGGCAAAAAAATACCAAAAGTAGAAGAGAATGCAGGAGGCAGAGGAACACCAGACCTAAACCTCTCACCCTTATGAAGGTAGAAGGTGATGAAATGTAGCCTGCATCTGCCCAAAGAACACACAACACACGTCCTTCACACGTATGAACACTTACAATTGTCCCATCAGTGAATGGAGCACAAGTTCACGTCCGACCCCTGTCAAGACAAACTCCACCACATTACACACCATGTTGGGAATTTGAGGGTATTTACTGTGAGTGGAAAGAGAGGAGCTTCAGAGAAAAGATGTAGAACTTATGATGATATCAACAGAGCACCGAGGATGTTCTACATCTCACCTAAATGGTATCACATGCAGATGGTGCAGGAACAGTGCTACTCAACAATGGCTTTAGATTTCAGTAAAAACACCTGTGAGGCACCATGACCAGATAAAAATCAGAAAATGAGAAGAACAAATAAAACCTTTGACAAGAACCTTGTTACCCATAACTTTTAAAAAACTTACTCTTCTTGATGGCAACACCGAACTTCTGACTCTCTGATGCATTAACACTTCTGAAAATCTCATACTAGATGATTGACTCTGGTCCTCACTGCACCTGTACTCCCACAGCAGGAGTACTACGCAGTTCCTCTGTAAGCCCATGGACAAAGAGGTTTCCTCCATTAAAAGAGAAAAAAATGTCCGCCTGTGCCCTTTATAGCTGTAGGAGAGAAAAGAACTGAGCAATGGCGTCACCCTGATGCTCCTCCACCCTGCCTGCTCCCGTTCCTTTGGAGAAATGCTGAGGGAGAGGAGGTTCACCACAAGTAGAGGTCGACCAATTAATCAGTTTTGCCAGTTGATGGCTATCTGCAAAAATCCATACCAATAGGTTTTGCGAAGTTGTTACGAGAGCGGCCTCTAGAGGCGAATCACTGACACCACGTGCTGTTTGTTGTAGTACACGTGAGACTGCGTGCTGCACGGCGAGCGCTACATTATATTTATTATTTATACTATTCTATTTATTATTAAATATATAGTTTTCTCTTTTTCCATTTACCTTATTTCATTTTTGTAATAAAGTTCAGTATTATTTTACATGCAGTGTTTGTTTTTCTCCAGTATTTATTTTAAAGGCTCTTTTTCTACTAATCTTTTGATTAATTTATTGTAGAACATGGACACCACCTCCTCCATCCATCTCACTGAACCACCTTCTACATGGACACCACCTCCTCCATCCATCTCACTGAACCACCTTCTACATGGACACCACCTCCTCCATCCATCTCACTGAACCACCTTCTACATGGACACCACCTCCTCCATCCATCTCACTGAACCACCTTCTACATGGACACCACCTCCTCCATCCATCTCACTGAACCACCTTCTACATGGACACCACCTCCTCCAGCCATCTCACTGAACCACCTTCTACATGGACACCACCTCCTCCATCCATCTCACTGAACCACCTTCCACATGGACACCACCTCCTCCATCCATCTCACTGAACCACCTTCTACATGGACACCACCTCCTCCATCCATCTCACTGAACCACCTTCTACATGGACACCACCTCCTCCATCCATCTCACTGAACCACCTTCTACATGGACACCACCTCCTCCATCCATCTCACTGAACCACCTTCTACATGGACACCACCTCCTCCATCCATCTCACTGAACCACCTTCTACATGGACACCACCTCCTCCATCCATCTCACTGAACCACCTTCTACATGGACACCACCTCCTCCATCCATCTCACTGAACCACCTTCCACATGGACACCACCTCCTCCATCCATCTCACTGAACCACCTTCTACATGGACACCACCTCCTCCATCCATCTCACTGAACCACCTTCTACATGGACACCACCTCCTCCATCCATCTCACCCACCTTCTACATTGACACCACCTCCTCCATTTATCTCAATGAACCACCTTCTACATAGACACCACCTCCTCCATCCATCTCACTGAACCACCTTCTACATAGACACCACCTCCTCCATCCATCTCACCCAGCCACCTTCTACATAGACACCACCTCCTCCATCCATCTCACTGAACCACCTTCTACATGGACACCACCTCCTCCATCCATCTAACCTGATCACCTTCTACATGGACACCACCTCCTCCATCCATCTCACTGAACCACCTTCTACATAGACACCACCTCCTCCATCCATCTCACCCAACCACCTTCTACATGGACACCACCTCCTCCATCCATCTCACCCAACCACCTTCTACATGGACACCACCTCCTCCATCCATCTCACCCAACCACCTTCTACATGGACACCACCTCCTCCCTCCATCTCACCTGACGTCCTCGTCTCTGTCCACAACACCTTCATCTCTGCCACATCTCCTGCAGAGTCCACCCCTTACAGGCCCAATACCCCTCTATCTGAACCTGCTTCTCTTCATAAACCATCTTACTGCCTCTACCTCCTGTCTCCATCCACTCTTCAATGATCTCTCCATCCCCAGCACCTGTGCCCCGAGTCTCTCATTACACCCCATAACCATCTAATCTTTTCATTCCAATATCTTTCCCTACACCAAACCTCCATCTCCAACACATTCC
>JBCEWE010000082.1:100452-150452 GCA_039877035.1 Silurus lanzhouensis | reverse complement strand
TCTCACTGATTCATCCTGAACAAAAGACTTCTTTGTTTTACTGGTACTCGATCTCACACAACCTCATCCATCATCACTCGTTCCTCATTCCACATCCCTCAACCTTATTCCTCATCCCTCATTCTTTGTTCCTGATCAATTATTCTTCATCACTTGTTCCTCATCCATTAGCCTTCATCTCTCCTCTGTGTGTGTGTGTGTGGGTGTGTATGTGTGTGTGTGTGTGTGTGTGTGTGTGTGTGTGTGTGAATGAAACCTCAGTGTTTAGCGTCTCTCTGTACAGGTTCGGTGTAGAGGTAACCATTACCGTGGTAACACACACTTACACAGTTTGTTGCCTTCTTTGTCGTAGCCATGAAGATAAACAGCTCCGGTCTCGAACATCCAGCGTGGGATACTGCTCTCCGTCAGATCTGTTCCAAACACACAGCAGGGTCAGGGTTCCACAACTACACAACACCACAACACATGTCCAAATATCACACAAACACAACAACACGTATAACTGAAGGAACAGACCATTCAGGTTAAACTCCTTCCTCCACTGAAAACTCTCATCGATCATCTTCAGCGTATCGTCCATCACAAACTGTCTCCACGTCAGGTAGCTTTCCACCAGAGCATCGTCCTCCAGGAGACGCTCCACGTCCCTGCTGTCGTACTTCTGCCCCGAGTCTGCGACAACACAACACTCTGTTACACAACTACACACCTCTCACACACACTCTGTTACACAACTACACACTCTGTTACACAACTACACACTCTGTTACACAACTACACACCTCTCACACACACTCTGTTACACAACTACACACTCTGTTACACAACTACACACCTCTCACACACACTCTGTTACACTACACACTCTGTTACACAACTACACACCTCTCACACACACTGTTACACAACTACACACCTCTCACACACACTCTGTTACACAACTACACACTGTTACACAACTACACACCTCTCACACACACTCTGTTACACAACTACACACTCTGTTACACAACTACACACTCTGTTACACAACTACACACCTCTCACACACACTCTGTTACACAACTACACACTCTGTTACACAACTACACACCTCTCACACACACACTGTTACACAACTACACACCTCTCACACACACTCTGTTACACAACTACACACTCTGTTACACAACTACACACCTCTCACACTCTGTTACACAACTACACACCTCTCACACACACTCTGTTACACAACTACACACTCTGTTACACAACTACACACTCTGTTACACAACTACACACCTCTCACACACACTCTGTTACACAACTACACACTCTGTTACACAACTACACACCTCTCACACACACTCTGTTACACAACTACACACTCTGTTACACAACTACACACCTCTCACACACACACTGTTACACAACTACACACCTCTCACACACACTCTGTCACACAACTACACACTCTGTTACACAACTACACACCTCTCACACTCTGTTACACAACTACACACCTCTCACACACACTCTGTTACACAACTACACACCTCTCACACACACTGTTACACAACTACACACCTCTCACAGTCTGTTACACAACTACACACTCTGTTACACAACTACACACCTTTCACACACTCTGTTACACAACTACACACCTCTCACACTCCGTTACACAACTACACACCTCTCACACTCTGTTATACAACTAAACACCTCACACACTCTGTTACACAACTACACACCTCTCACACTCCGTTATACAACTACACACCTCTCACACACTCTGTTACACAACTACACACCTCTCACACACTTTGTTACACAACTACACACCTCTCACACTCTCTGTTACACAACTATAAACCTCTCACTCTTTGTTACACAACTACACACCTCTCACACTCTGTTACACAACTACACACCTCTCACACTCTGTTACACAACGACACACCTCTCACACACACTCTGTTACACAACTACACACCTCTCACACTCTGTTACACAACTACACACCTCTCACACTCTGTTACACAACTACACACCTCTCACACTCTGTTACACTACTACACACCTCTCACACACTCTGTTACACTACTACACACCTCTCACACACTCTGTTACACAACTACACACCTCTCACACACTTTGTTACACAACTATACACAGTTATAGCAGCTATATAAACGCTCAGAGACGCATGACAGCCCCAGAAAGGTGTGTAGTGACGTCATCTGTCATGTGAAGGACATGGGTCATACCCTGAGTAGGGTTCTACACTGGTTCTGCTGTATGAGATGAAAGTCCAGGAGGTTCAGGGTGACTGATGTTCGGAGGAACTTTAGAGGAACTGCACTCACCATGAACGAACTCATTTTTAAACCTCTGTCGCGTCTCCTGGATCTTGATCTCTAAATCCTGCAGAAGATGAAAAACAGACAGAAGAAGGTGTAAAGTGGTGGAGATGTGGAGAAAAGCAGATCGCGGTGAGATTTCCGGCTCTGACTCTGACCTGCTCGGCTTCAGGCTGCACCGTGTCCGCCATGTCGCTCGGAACTGACGCTCACACCGGGTTGCCAGATTGCGCACACTTCAGCTTTCAGACTGAATGCTACACTGTCAGGGTGTGTCTCATATGCACATATTATTGTTATTTTACTGTAAAAACCTCCACACTTCTAATATCGGATTATTCAGTCCAAAGATTTACTAACAATTTACCTTCGCAACAATACCAACTCATAATCTGGAGCTTTATAACTCAGCTCTTCGGTGGACCCGGGATTATAAAGTACATACAACAAATCACACTTTTTATATTCATTTACAGTTAATATTCTGCAAAAAAACTCTGTTAAATATCACACACACTTTCTTATCATTTCACATGAAATATCTAATATTATTTACAACAATCACATTAATACAGTTTTACTATTTCTATAAAATACTTTCTGACCAATCAAAATTTAGAATTCGATAATAAAATTAAAAGATAAAGTGACAGTTACACCACTAAACAATTGTTGGTTAGAGTTTAATTTTTACATTTTAACGCGATCATTTATTTTAATTTTACTTGAAAACTTTTTCTGTGATTTATGTTATCTCGAGAAACGCTAATTCTACCAATCTGGCAACTCATGTCACGAGATTCGGCAAAACAGCTTTTCGCTTCCGGGAAACTGCAACTCGTTCACCGCCATTTTGTAGCTTAATTGGCGCCATCTTGGCTCTTCAAAGCATAACAAATTAGCCGTAAGGTTTATGTTAAAACATGACAGACATCTATTTTTTCACAATTAAATATATATGTATATATAAAATGTAAAAAATAGGTTTCTCACTGCTGCTATTCTGATAAGCCCCGCCCATCCGACGCTCGGATTGGAGGATTCTGTCTCACCACCAATCAGAGACGGCTTGAAGAAGGAAGTAGCGGAATGCGGATGTGGAGGGGAAACGAATTTGGCGGGAAATTGTTTCCTGAGGAGAAATGTCTCTCAGGTGTCTCAGGTGTCTCAGGTATTTATTCACATTCATAACTATGTAATCTGGCTGTCTTGTGTTAGCAGCATTATATCAACCACGTATTAGTAGTGTGTTTGTGTAAATTGTCTTTCAACTTACTAATATTTATTTCACTCTGTTTTTGCAGCGAGCGTCTTCACGTGAGGAGATTCTGTGGACCTCTGTCCTGACTCTGTCCTGTCACACGTTTTATAAATCCTGTCACAAATTCCTTAAAAAAAGTCATTTTTGATTTCCTCAGTCTACCTGCCTTAGTGCTAATTTATCGCCTGTTTAGTAGAAACTATTTTAGCCTGTAAATCAACTACTTACAGTGTTATAATGATATAAATAACTCAGTCAAGTGTGAAAACGTTTGTTTGGTTTGTTTTGTGCTATGATTCCTCCTCAGATTAGATTAGCAAAGTGAGCTAATTGTATGATGAAAGTACGTTGAAGATGGATGAAAAGATTTGGATTTGTCACTAGAGAACTAGCAGTATCAGTCACACCTAAAACCCCAAGTCGTTCAAACTCCTAGCACTTTTTCTGTGTGAAGAACCAAAGATGGCCTCCGATCAGCTCATCCACATGGTCCCACTGCATGGTGATCTTTTTAGCTTTCAGTGCAAGCAGACACACTCAAAAGGTTCTGAGATCACATTCTGCCGCATGGCGTTCAACCGAGACTCGGGCATCTTCTTAAATGATGATGACGAGGTAACCCCTTTGTACAAAAACGCTTCTCGTTCAGCCAGCATAGTTTGTTGTGCCTCTGTTGTGAACATCAAGACGAGGCAGAAGGTCCCGTGTGTTTTGCTGAAGTACCACAGGAAAGGACCTTCAGGGTTTAAGTACATGCTTTACTCATTGAGCAGCAGGACTACCGTAAAGCTTCACGTGGAATTCTCACTACCTTACGAGATGATTGATGATGTCTCGGTTTTGCGTGGACCCACTCTTGTTTGGCGCCATGAGGACGCCGTCTTCTACACGTCTGCAGAGACGGGGAGCGTGAAGGAAGTCCCAATACATCTCGCAGTCAACTTTCTGGGTGAGATACCCCTTCCTCGAAGAACTTTAGCAATTCTTGGTTTGCAAAAGACCACAGATGATGAGGAGATGGAAAATAAAACAAAAGACAAGATGGTTCTTTATTTTATTGAGGATGGAAGAACTTTTAGTGCTGATTGTCTTTTACCCAGTGCCTACAATTCAGTAGTTCGATGTGTGCTGGTGCTCTCAGCCGAGGAACTAGCAGGATTGCTAAGATCTACTGTGGTAGCTGCCACTTGTAGGAAACAGCTAGTGTTGTTTGAAAATGGACTTCCAGAAGAAGTGTGTCTTCTGCCATACGAAGAGCCTCAAAGCATTCAAGCGGTTCACGTAGGAAGCGGCTGTCTCCTCGTTATCATTTTCCAGTGTGGAAATGTCTGTGCTGTGTGGAGAGACACCTTCAAGGTAGGTTCTGGCCTGCTTTATGGTTTCTTTACAGTTTGCTGTGTTGTATAAGGTGGTATCAAAAAGTTTCCAGACTAGTTTTGGAACACCCCAACAGATGGCAACACTAGGCTGCACGCACAGTCACAGGGGGCACCGACCTTCATAAGTCAATATGTCAAAAGACATGGTCCTGTGTACTTTGGGAGCAGTGCAGCTGGTGCTCTTCTGACCACGTGCGCACCCTGTCACTGAGCTCCTCCTCACACGTGCGTTTCTCTAGCCGGAAACAACACGATCTCACCTCCACACCACACTACTCACCAGATTTGGCTCCTGAGGACTCCTGAAGATGCAGCTGAAAGGTTGCCGGTTTGACACCGTTGTGGAGATCCAGCATAAATCGCAGAAGGTGGTTGACACTTCCAGAAGAACACTAGGGGCGCTGTAATGCTGTGCAAGGGGACTATTTTAAAGGTGATCGTGTGGAAACGTAGATAAATAAAGTACTTTCTTGTAAACAGAGCGAGTCTCCAAACTTTTTGATACCACCTCAGATGTTCTTGTCGATTAGCCGCTATTGATAATTGATGGATTCAGAAAAGCTTCTTTACTTCGAGCTCTTCTGAGCAGAAAGTGAAACCTCTTTGGATGGAGTAGAGCTGAGAATCCAGCCAGATTCAGACTGATATCATAATGAAGCATTAATGAAGCCATGTGTTGAGAGGAGATACTGAGGCGTGTGTAGAAGTGGACTGACTCAGTGAGTTGTTGTTACCTAATGTTGCCTCTTCTAGCCCACGTATTGCATCATGAAGTGCAGTGGTGGTGTCCCTGCTGAAGCTCTTTAAAAGCTCTAAACACTCCGAGCTCCCGTTAGGCTTCCAGATGTGTGTAAAGTGCAGGCGTGTACTCAATGTGCACATTCACATGTCCGCTGCTGTCCTTCGAGAATTGGCTAAGAGATGAAGTGTCTAAATACAGTATCCATGCTCTTTGTCCTTGACTTGTCCTAAAGGCAGAGACTGTCTGCTCAAGAGACGTTTGTTTAGTGAGGGTTGAACGCAGGAACATCACTGTGACGGATTAGAGCATCTGTAAATACCTGTACGCTTGAACTTCTCTGAAGAACTCTAGAGTCTGACTTTCAGCTCCACCTTGCAATCACATGAGGGTTTGAAGTGATGTAGCTACCTGAAGAGGATTTGATGGTGTGTACAAAACAGGATCAGGAATAACTGAGTTCAGCAAATGATGCATCATGTCATCAGGTTCCTCTTTTAGCTGTTAAACTAGCGAGATGTACCTTCAAGATTGACCTACAGATCGGTCTTCACGTGTCTTATTCTAGGATAATAAGTCACTGAGCACACGTCTGATCAGACCCAGATTAGATTTAGTGTATATAATCTAATGTAGATGGGTGTTAGTGTTTGATGAAAGGTGTGATGATGATGATGATGATGCCTGCTTTATTCCCAGGTGGCTGCTTGTTGGACAGATGTGCGTCTTGTGTTCGTGGATGATTTTGTCGGTTCAGGGTCGGAGCAGATGCTGCTGCTTTTCAACAACTCAGCAGATGGAATCCTGGAGAAGTTCCTGCTTACGGACCTCTGTGGCATCAGTTACTCCGTCAGTGTGCATCATCATCTCGTCTCACTGAATAATATACAGTTATTGTAGAAGATTTGAGCTCCTCTGTGCTGTATAACATGAATATTCATTAATTAGTCTTTTTAATCATAATCAGGGATGAGCTATAACAGGTGATCTAACACACACACACACACACACACACAGAGGATCGGTGGAGAAGAACATGTAAGACTGAAGATCATATATACACCATGTGGAGTACAGGGCTGTGATTGGCCCGTGATTGTGCTTCAGTACGACACGGCTCCACACGCTGATGAATGTGAAATGCAGCGAGACAGGAATTTACTTTCACTTAATAAATGAAGACTTGTTTTCTGCTGATTGTTTCCAGCACGGCAGAGAGGAGGGTGGAGGTGTGAGTAGGTGTGAGACGGCTGAAGAAAATATAACTCTAACCATCCAGGCTCTAGAGTCCAGACTCCAGGTACAGAGTGTTTTTAGTAGCAGTCTTTAGACTTGTTTTATTGCTGTTTCACAACATTTATATTATTTCTATAAAATAAACTGTGTGTGTGTGTGTGTGTGTGTGTGTGTGTGTGTGTGTGTGTTAGAGCGGTTTGGTCTTTCTCCAGGACCTAAAATCTGACTTGGGTGTTAAAGATCATGTGATCCGGCAGTGTGTATCTGCTCTTCATGACCTTCTGGCAGACAGGAAGCACCTCGTATCTTCTCCTCTGCAGGTAACACACACTGCTGCAGTTTCACTGCCCACAGTCTGTAGTGTACAGTGTGTGTATACATCACTTTGGCTTTGTGCTACAGGAAGGACTGGTGTCTCTGTTGGATGAACAGAGCGAGGAGGACGAGTGCACGCCACTTATAAAGATGTTTGAGATGAATGCAGACGATAGTCGTCTGGAAGTGGAGAGAGTCTGGCACAGAGTGGTGGGCCAGAGACTTGTGTTTGGAGCCCTTTTAGCTCCGTCCAATCAGATGTAAGCTCGTAATAACAAACTGCACATAGAATATCATCCATGAATTAAAATGCTTTTTTTATCCATTTAAAGTTACATCAAGTGTTAGTGTAGTGTCATCACACCATTCTGTGTGTGTGTGTGTGTGTGTGTGTGTGTGTGTGTGTGTGTGTGTGTGTGTGTGTGTGTGTGTGTGTGGGAGAGATACAGCTCAGGGATACACATCACTCATCACATTCTGAACAACAACAACATCTCTCTCTCTCTCTCTCTCTCTCTCTCTCTCTCTCTCTCTCTCCCACCTCCCCACAGAACAGAACAGAAAAGAGGAATACATGAGAAGGCATTATTACAGAAAAGAGATCGCACTGAATAAATGTGTCCATTCACATAGAAAAAAAACATCCTCCATTCTGGTTTCTATGGGAACAGACTGAAAGTCTCTGTCTCTCTATTTCTTTTTTTTTTCTCTTTTGTGTCTTTCTCCTCTGCCTTCTTATCTCACTCTTTTTTCTTTCTTTCTCTCTCTCTCTCATTTGTTTTCAGTTGAATTCTATTGCAGATTTTTTCTATCATCACGTCTCCTTCACTCCAGTAGGATGTTTTATTCTATTCTCTTCTACTTAACTCTACTCTACAGTATTATGATGTCATATCCTGTCCCTGTACTTCTGTTCTTATAATATCTATTCTATTTTATTTTCAATGTCTCTTATTGATATCTGTTCTGAATAAAACCCCAGATGCAGATCAGGAAAAAAGACACTGATTTATTCTCTCTGATTGAATTCACTTCTCCTCTCCTTCTGTTTAATTCTCTCTGAAGCTTCAGGTCTTCTGGAATTGATTTTACATCATGGTCAGTTCCAGTATCTCCAGTAACTCTGTTCTATCGACTACTCACTTCATCTTTTTTTTTTCCCCCTGGTATGTTTTTTTTTTAGGAAGGAATCAGACCACTTGATCGCTGCTGTGATTGCCACGCCCCCTATGGTTCAAAGTGTGAATAAAATCATTTGCTACCCTGAACCCCTGACCTCTGGGCCTCCAAGTGCTAAAAGAAGCAGAGCTCCTTCTGCTCCTGCTGTACTTATGGTCACTGACCTTGCCCCGTTATTGAACTTCAACCCCATTAAATGCTCTGTTCTTCTGTGCTTTTCTACCACTGACGAAGGAAGCACGTCTCAGCACTGCAAGTTAGTGTGTTTAGACTTAAAGGGGGCGCTAGAGGGCAAATTGCATCCGTGTCTCCTTGAGGACAGCAGTGTGGACTCAGGTAATGTGTGCTGCTCCATGTGTGTGTTGATGATGATGATCACAGTAAACATCTTGGTCCATGCTGGATGATAACCGAACACAGCTCATATTTGTTCTCACTGTTTAGATGAATCCAGAGAAGATCTTCTGAGTCTAATGGTAGCGTTCGAGTCGTGGCGATTTCACATCGTCAGTACGGATCGCAATGTGGTGAACGTATTGGGGTTTTTGGAGGAAAGATTTGAGGCAAAACGAATAAAAATCAGTCCTCAGTATTTGCTGAGTCGTTCCACACAGCTTTCTGGTGCTGTGCTTTTCTGCTGGAGTCCCTGCAGCTTCTTCGATGGAATGCTGGACGTCTACTGCAGGTGAGATTGTTTTAAGCACTAAATACACCAGTGATGAACATATGCATGAAGTATGAAATAAATATTCTGACCTTTACTTTGCAGTGATCATCTCTGCGTACTTCGTGTCCTGGACGCACTGTGCAACTTCCTTCCTGTTTCTCATTGTGTAAAACTTCTCAGAAATGGGCAGGGCAGAAACAGAAGCCCCGCCCTCATTATGGCACACGAGATTTGCGCTATAAAAGAAGGCGTGAGCGATCTGATTGGCGGCGGAGCAGAAGAACTGAGTAACGATTTCAACGTGCATTTCAGTCGTGAACAGTGGCTTAAAGAAAAGAGCGGTCAGCTCCGCCCCCTCGTGGAGGAAAAGCTTTATCGCAGGATGGTGGAACGAGCGATTGGTCTTCAGATGGCTAGTGATGTCGCAATGCTCATGGAGGCGGAGCTTAATGATAATGGATTATAATGGTTAATGTGTGTGGTGCAGCAGGTGGTGGGAGTCAGAAGGAGTAAGTCATGTTACAAATAAAACTACAAATAAATAATAGCTTGGAACATGAAATCTGATTTCCTGAGGGTGTGTGTTGTGCGTTTGTCCAACCTCACGTTTCATTTTATTGTGTATTACAGGTTTGTAATGCAGCAGATTGGTTTTTGTGTTTACGTATTTGAAACATTAGATATACGGCGACGCTCACCGTTTTGACACCGTTGCAGAGATCTGGTCCTGGCATGGTGTGGGTCAGGACACATTAGACCAGATGTTTGTTCTACTGTTTGTCCAGTCCTGATGGTGTATTGTTTCTTTCCCCGTCTCAGCAGTGACTGGACCACTGGGTGACAGATGCACCTTCCAAACAGACCAGACATGCCATTCCATGAGCAGTGTTTTATGGAGTATTGTGGCTTTAAATGCCACTCTGGTCAGAAGGTGGAACAGAAAGCTGGTTCCCCGGGTTCCCTGCACCAGAGCTCACTCTCATACCATGTTGAAGGTCTTGTGTAGGGGTTGAAACATTGACAGGGAGAAGGTTACGTGTTGCTCTCATGTCGTCATGGCAATGACACGTCAAAGACAATATCTCACTTACTACTTTATTCAGAATGTTGTTCAGAGTACAAACACGACTCGTATCTGTCATCACAAACAGTCGAAGAAATGCTCAGAAAGTGAGCATGAGAAGAGAAATGAAGATGATGTCTAAGGCCTAACGGTTTAAACTCCACCCCTGCAGGACCTGGTGAGCGATTAGGAACTGGGACTAAATTCTCTACAAACTTTAGCTCAAAGACAACTTTAGAAAAACTGGATAATCATCTCTTTATATTACATTTCATAAAAACCAGAAGACTGAATATTGTGAAGTTCATACAAATACTCTGGCAGTGTGTTGACTTCAGATCTGGTCTGGAACCTGGATGCCCACTACAAACTGGACAGATTTGATTTGTCTCTAAATTTCAAATGTTTTCACGTCTATATGAGGTGAACAGATTCATACGTTAATGAGAGAAAAGTCATGGGACAGTGATGTGTCTTTGGATCTCTAGTCGAGGAACAAGAAAATAAAAGGTGTTAAATGATAATGTAACTTTTATAATCCAGAATAAATCAGATGAAAATTAATTCAGGAGTAAAATCACTGATGCTACGATTTAAAAACCCTCATTGTCCTGAACCTTGTTGTTGATGAAGCTTCACAGAATCACCTGTAAAGCTCTGGTAAGGTCAATCTGAATCTGAGATGTACACACACACCTGCAACAATAACATTACCCCACTGCACTGCATGGAAAATAAATCCCATACCTTCTAATGCCATACTGTTATTGCGATGGACAGATGAAAAGGCCACACCTCCTTCACAGGAACCAAACATAGTCTCACCTTCTTCTATGAAACTGACATACATTGACCACACCTTTTCTACTGTAACTCATACACAGTGGTCACACCTCCTTCACAAGGATGGACAGATGAAATGGTCACACCTCCTCCACTAGGAGGACAGATGAAATGGTCACACCTCCTTCACAAGGATGGACAGATGAAATGGTGACACCTCCTCCACTAGGAGGACAGATGAAATGGTCACACCTCCTTCACTAGGATGGACAGATGAAATAGCCACACCTCCTCCACTAGGATGGACAGATGAAATAGCCACACCTCCTCCACTAGGATGGACAGATGAAATAGCCACACCTCCTCCACTAGGATGGACAGATGAAATGGTCACACCTTCTCCACTAGGATGGACAGATGAAATGGTCACACCTCCTCCACTAGGATGGACAGATGAAATGGTCACACCTCCTCCACTAGGATGGACAGATGAAATGGTCACACCTCCTCCACTAGGATGGACAGATGAAATGGTCACACGTCCCCCACTAGTGATATACACAGGAGACCAGAGTCATTACAGTCCTGCTGAGAGAAAGTGAGTTGTATTGGAGACATAGTCGGTTGTAAAAAAGCTAAAGCGCTAGCCCTCATTATTCAATTGGATGATGTGAATTTTTACTGATCATGTGTCCATTTGCTTCTGATCTTCTAAAACTGGAGGAAATGGCTGTATTTCCCATTCCGTTCACCAAATATAGATGTGAAGACCTTGTAATTAAAGCTGACTTTCCTCACCGTTCGCTGGACTTTTACATCTTCTGCATGTGGAACACCATCAGAGTGTTCTCTCACCATCCATGAATCCTGAACATGCTTTTTATCCCTGATTAAAATCGACCAGCACCTGCCGCTCCGCTGCCGTTTCTCCCCGAGTCTGCGATGCTACAGCGCCCTCTCTCTTTCTCCACCAGCCGCTACACTTTGGCATTGTTTTCGTGTCGGATTATTTTGTACGTGATCCAGTAGAAGATGTTAAACATGAGAAAGGCCAAAGGAAAGGCTGCTCTGGAGATGGTGTCGATCCTCTTTGCCCTGTCCACAAACTTCCTCTTATTGTTCTCCAGCGAGGTCTGCTGCACGCCGGCGTCACTTTTCACCGCCATGCCGTCCTTCATGCACGTAGTGATGCCGTAACCAGAGAAATGGAACCGCCCTTCTCTTAGCTCCTCCTCCTGGATTTAAATAAACAAGCTATTAACCAAAAGAGAAATTCCACAGGATAACTTCCTCCTAAATAAAAATAAAGGGTTCACTCAGAACATGGAATACAACTAGAAATGGATAAAAAGCCCAGTAACGGATTCTTCTGGACCCTTCTCTAAACCTTCACATGTTCACATCACGCTGGATTAGGTAATAAATCTACAGCCCAAATCTAAATCTATGCAGCCGGACAGGAAGTGACTTAGAACCATTTCCTGTACCAGGTCTGGAGGGTGTTCCTCCAATAATTCCCACCATTTACATCCTCTCTGAGTGCCATGTTGCATTTTTATTTGTTTATAGTTACACTTTATGGTATGGAGTCGAAGTGTCCAACACCCCAACACCCCAACACCGTGCGTCGGTCAGAATGCATTGTGTAAAATGGATTTAGTGGATTAGAAGGTGGATTTCTGCACCTTAATATTTCGTCTCTGTCTCCGTTTGATTCGCAGAAACTCCTTCTGCTGCCTGGAGACAAAATTCACTCCAGCGTACTCCAACAATGCAGCAAAGACAAACAGCAAACACACCGCCATCCAGATGTCTATAGCCTTCACGTACGACACCTGTTCATCACACACACACACACACACACACACACACACACACACACAATCAAAGCAAACTCAGTGTTCACATTTATTACATTCAGATACATAAGATAAGATTACATAAGATTTCTTATCAGGGTGGATAAGGGTAAGGTGTGTGTGTGTGTGTGTGTGTGTGTGTGTGTGTGTGTGTGTGTGTGTGTGTGTTGTATAAAGAGATTTATCATTACTGGAACATTAACCCTGTTTATTGATCATGTGATCATGTCCCACTCTCCTGTTACACCTTGCAGTTTCTTATCCCTGATAATTACACACTCACTGACTTCTCCACCTGCTCAATACACACACCATCACCTGATCACACACGTCACACACACACACCAGATGTTTAAGAGCAGGTATGAGATGCGACTGCAGCACTTTGCTCAGGTCAGAAGATGAGACTCTGGTGCATCATTAACACCAACAGACTGTCCATCAATCAATACGGGATCAGAGCTTCTTTCCTCACACTGCTTCTCATATTAGTACAGTTTCATCCACTGCTTTGGTCTTGTGGAAAGTTTTCATGCTTAAACATGTGATTTGTGAAAAAGATCTTTGAAGGTCCAGGTATTTAAATTTGACCATCAAGAACAAAGCTGAAGGATCACTAATGGGAATTTATTTCCTAATTTTCTGAAAGAATGCCAGTTAAGCGGAAAACCTGAAGCCGAGGATTAGTTTGATGTATGAGACAGGATGTTCGTCTCCAGCTGTTTTCTCCGTCATTCATCATCCTCCTAACGCTAATTAGCTGAAAGAAACCAGTGCTTCATTTCTTTATCTCGTTGGTTTTGAGCGTACCTTCGGTAGCGAGGCTCTGGAGCCGGAGCTCTGTGTGGTCATGGTGAGGACGGTGGTGATGCCGAGGGCGACCCGAGCCGGCGCTGCGTCCATGTTGATCCAGAAGGACACCCAGGACAGGATGACGATCAGCAGACTGGGGATGTACATCTGGATCAGGTAGTATCCCATCTGCCTCTCCAACTGGAACTTCACTTCGATGCAGGTGAACTTCCCTAAACGACACAAGTCACAGTCAGAATCTTTTAAATCTAAACTTCAAACTATACATATATGCACAGAGGCCACACCCTTTTTACTGGTATGTATAGATACAGAGACCACACCCACTTTTACTGGAGTGGAAAGATGTATAGAAGCCACGCCTCTTTACTATGACCGACAGGCATACAAAATGTCCATGTACGTTTAAATGATGCTCGAATTTAGAATTTAAATCACATTGAAGGAGGTGTGTCTTTTAGTGGAGGGGGCGTGGCCTTGGTAAGTTTTAGTGTTAAATCTAATATTTAAAAAAATTGCATTAGCTAATTATTATAATTTTATTTATTTATTTTTTTTTTTTTAACTGAACTTGTAATAAATGCGAAATGAAATTTGGTAGTTGACCAGTTTTAGAGTTTTTATTATTTTATTATTTCATTAGCTCATTGGCTAAACACTCACATTAAAGTCACATTACTGTGAAAATGAGTGAAATTTTAGTGAAATTAGCATTAGCATGGCTGGTGTGTTTTACCTGTGTTGTAGTGTTTAGTGCAGTAGCCGAGGTCTTTCTCCTCCCTGATGATGAACTGAGGAAGCGTCAGACCCTCAGCGACCTGCACCGGCGCCGTCTCCAACCACTCAAAGATCAGATCGTTCATCGTGTAGCCAACTGCATACCATCACACACACACACACACACACACACACACACACACACACTGCATTTCTCTCATGCTGCTTCAGAGCTACAGAAACACTAATTTTACTTTATTAAATATTTGTCGCTTAAATATGTACAAATTCATCCCGTGTTATTGTGAGTCATCACGTGGAAATAATGACGTCTACAACAGAATCATGAGACATTACGTCTAGAAAACAGGATTTTAATGAAACCTTAATGAGTTTAGGAGAAAACTAGAACTTTTTATGTACCATCTACATGCTTTATAAATAAGAAGAAGAGGAAGAGGAAGAAGAGGAAGATGAAATGGAGGTGAAGTACGTACAGCTCTCCAGCTGCATGATGCACGTCTGAACGTCCATGGGGAAATTCTTCAGATCCATTGGACAGGACAGAATTAAAGTCAACCTGGGAACAAGATGTTTATCTCATTATTCACGTTTATTCACTAAGTCACTAATTTACCACACAGCCAAAAGTATTTGCACCCCTGTTCTCTAAGAAGGCTGTGTTCCTGGTCGTGATGACCCTGTTTACGAGTTTAGATCTTAAGTTCAGGTTCTATCTGATGGCACCTGTGTGCGTTGTGGAGAATCAGTTCCCCTGAAGCGCTTTTCAACACGCATCATTATGATGCTACACACGGTTCACCTGACAGCACCTCCAAAGCAGGATTTCTCCCGCAGCCTCGGGGTGCGTTCGTGTTTCGTGCCTCCTCAGAGTCGTCTGGGTTTTACAATTACATTTACAGCATTTGGCAGATGTGTTGTGATGCAGTTCATCTCGGATAAACGCTGAACAGGAACTAGATCAGGAACACTCAACTCTAAATGGATAAAAAATTAAGACTTATGTGTGGGAGTGGGGGCGTGGCCGAGCGGGGGCGTGGCTGAGCGCTGGTGTGTGAATGGAGGGCGTGGCCTGGAGAGACACGCGGTAAGAATCACACACCTGTTGGGAATAAGTCTAATCAGTGTTCTCTGTTACAGTGAGGAGTGAGAGACACCGGGGAGAGAGACACTGGGGAGAGAGACATACTGGGAAGAGAGACACTGGGGAGAGAGACACCGGCAGAGACGAGCAGAAGGGTTGGTGAACAGTCACTAAGCGCGTGCGGGGGTCGGAAAGAAAACGTTCCGGTCCGCGAGGAAACTCAGGTGGACGCCGGAGAGAACCAGTGAATGTTACATTATGGTTCTTTCATTCACAGGTTGTGCAGCTACCTGATGCTGTAGAGAACCGTTCCATCCTTGAAGATCCTCAGAAGCTTGTTCTCAGTGGTGACGTCATGGAAATTGGCTCCTTTCTCATTGGCGAAGAACAGGTCGGGTTTCCAGATGGAGTCCAACATGGATGGGTCCAAATCCAACGAGGAGTCTGGGTACTCACTGTAGGAGAGACGTGGGTCGTTCCACTTCTGACGCAGGAAAATGTTCACTCTGTAGTCCTGAAAGAAAAACTGCGATGAGCGATTCAAGCAGAAGCGAGATCTTTATCTCTGATTTAAACATGAGCTTTAGAACAAACCCAAACCACTGCTGCAGTAAGTCTCCGTTAGAACATTTACTCCTGACCAGTCCCATATCTGCACTGGTGAACAGATCTTTAATTCAGTTCAGGTTTATTTGTGTTGAGCTTTTAATAATGAACATCGTCTCCGAGCAGCTTCACACAGAGAATGTGGTGATAAAGAATGAAGAAGTTCTTCAGAAGTGTTTGTCAAGTCAAGAAGCTTTTATTGTCATTTCAACCGTAAACTGTTTATCAGACGCAGTACACAGTGAAATCACGGCGTTCCTCCAGAACCCTGGTGCTACATAAACCACATAAAGCTACATAACACAACACAGTGTAAGGACTTAATGAACTGATGAACAAGTCGGTGGAGACTGTGGTGAAGGAAGAAACCTTGAGAGGAACCAGACTCAAGAGGGAACCTCATCCTCATCTTGGTTCCACTGAATGTCCATTTATTACAGATAAACAATGTTGAGGTGCAGTGATGGAGATCAGAGCAGACTGTAGTCCTGAGTCAGTGTAGCAGACTTATTTTTATTTCTTCCTATTCAGATTTATTTATTTAAAACTGTTTTGGGAAAATGTCCACCTTTAAGATCATACAAATGAACCTGAAGTGTCCTGATCAGAATCATGTGTTTACATGTAGTCTAATCTCCACTCGGACTGAGTGGAAACCAATCATGTGTAAATGATGCTCCTGCAGTGAAACTTCTCCTGGTCCTTCATGTTCAGTTGATTTCACCATTTTGATCTTAAATAAACGTCCAAATCGATTCCAGATGTTGGGAATTTAAGGAAAAATCTGGTGTTATTTTATAACTGATTTATCTCCTTAAAGCTGCTTTGAGACGAAGTACAATAATAAAAACACTTTATATAAAAGAATGATCAGATCAGATCATGATAATAAAATCTGGCAGACAGGTGGGTGTGAAACGGTACGAGAGTAAATCTGGATGATACTGAAATGAACTTTCTGCTGAATTGTAAATATTTTTACAGCAAATTTATCCAAAATAAAAATCCAGATCAGACAGTAAGTGATGGTCATTTCTTCTGTAATATCTGAGTTCTAATAATGAAACCGGCTCGTTCTCATCTTCTCAAATCGGATCACGATGTTCAGTGTTTCAGTTCACTTTTCTCGACTCAGATTTAACGAGAAGGAGATGAATTGTGGAATTGAGGAGAAGAACATCATCAGCCTCCACCTTCATATATCTTATTTATCTTTGTGTGTTTTTCATAAGCAGCATGAAGCTGTTACTCCTATAGCTGAGGATTAATTGTTTGTTTATGAATGAACATTGTCTCGTCTCGTCTCGTCTCGTCTCATTTCACTTCATACGAACTCTTTGCCGTTTGGTGAAAAGTAGAAACATCATTAGAAACAGAGCTGATGTTGGTTCAGAACTCTTCACAGCTTTAGTGTGTGTCTTTTATTAACGCTGCTAATTAACAGTAAATGATAAAAATATTCTTATTCCAAATTCATATTTATCTGAATGTTGGGGATTATAATTCATCCTGGTAATAATAATGATAATGAAAGAAGCTGTTTGTGTGTTTGTGTGGAGGCATGCAGGCGTTTCTCTCAGATGGTAATGGAATCTAGAAAGGCTTTCCTGGTGTCTTCTCAGTGCAGAAATCCTCCTGTCTGTAAACACGATTTCACTCTGAGGAATCATCAGGGACGGATTTGGTTCCAACTGATAAGTTTCTTTCCAAACGTCAAAGCGACGCTCGCTAAGCATTTACCCCTGACGCCGCTTCAGGGGCTCCACTGATCAATCTGTTTTAATCTCGGCCCCTGAAACACGAGGCCCCTGAGGGACCACTGGAAATGAAAGCCAGTAATTAACCGCCGGCCTCTGTGTGAATTATTAACCGAAAAATAACTGAAGGAACGTTCACGTGGTGTATGTAGGCAGCCATCCAATACTGCCCTAAAGCCCCGAGCAATACCAGAGCGTCAATACGCAGGAACTGCCTTAAACCTCCACCAGCACTGAACCTCCATCTGATCTTCCCATCACACCGTCACATTTAATCACGTGCACATCTCAAAAATATAAATTAGGGTCAAACACTGATACGTGGTGAAACTCGTTACGTGTGATGAGGAACAGCACTGACACTGCGATGTCGTGAGGACGTCGAGAGAAATGCAAGAATCTTACCATGGTGGTCTCCGTAACCGAGCCGAAGCTGTTGATGAAAATGTTGCAGGTGACGTTTACTGGAGGACCTGCAGGAGCAAGAACATGATGGAAATGAACCCAAAGTCCACACTGTATTTTCATGTCTCATTACTGGACTGTACCATTATTAATGACGAGAGGAGACCAGGCCTGTTTTTCTCCACAAACCATCTGAGCTTCTGTAAAGTAATGAATCTTAAAATGCCATTGTGGTGCTGAAGCTCAAAAGTGTATGTCAGTCACGTGAGTGTTTACGGCTTAAGGGTGACGACGTGTGTACGTGTGAGCAGTGTCCGATATAAAACTGTTCCAGGTGTTCGGTGTGAATCAGTGGTTTTTGTGTGTGTGTTTTGTAGACATTAACCTCCAGTCCAGTCTCAGATAATCATCTAAAGCAGCTGAGGTTGTTGGAGTGCAGATGTGTAGCTGCCCCTATAGTGTGTGTGTGTGTGTGTGTGTGTGTGTGTGTGTGTGTGTGTGTGTGTGTGTGTGTGTGTGTGTGTGTGTGTGTGTGTGACTTTACAAGTAATTGATTTGTTTACTCTTCTGCATTGGGATCTTTAATATTCAATAATCCTGAAAGATGATCAGTGGAATCTACTTAATTGTTATTGAGTAGAAGTGAACTGCAGAAGGTGAAGGAACGTTGAGAGAACATCAATTTTAACTGTATCATTTGTTCATCTGCTCTGCATAGTTTTTTGGCGAAGCGTTTTTTCTCCATTTTCTAGAAGTGCAGGATCCACATGTGAAACTGGGTTACAGACGTGTCATCATGCTGCGCTGCAGTGAGACACAGAGCACTGATAGAGAAGAGACTGATGAAGAAAAGACAGATGGAGAAAAGACTGATGGAGAAAATACTAATGGAGAAGAGACAGATGGAGAAGAGACTGATGGAGAAAAGACAGATGGAGAAAAGACTGATAGAGAAAATACTGATGGAGAAGAGACTGATGGAGAAGAGACTGATGGAGAAGAGACTGATGGAGAAGAGACTGATGGAGAAGAGACTGATGGAGAAGAGACTGTTGAAGAAGAGACTGATGGAGAAGAGACTGATGGAGAAGAGACTGATGGAAAAGAGACTGATGGAGAAGAGACTGTTGGAGAAGAGACTGATGGAGAAGAGACTGATGGAGAAAAGACTGATGGAGAAGAGACTAATGGAGAAGAGACTGTTGGAGAAGAGACTGATGGAGAAGAGACTGATGGAGAAAAGACTGATGGAGAAGAGACTAATGGAGAAGAGACTGTTGAAGAAGAGACTGATGGAGAAGAGACTGATGGAGAAGAGACTGATGGAGAAGAGACTAATGGAGAAGAGACTGTTGAAGAAGAGACTGATGGAGAAGAAACTGATGGAGAAGAGACTAATGGAGAAGAGACTGTTGAAGAAGAGACTGATGGAGAAAAGACTGATGGAGAAAAGACTAATGGAGAAGAGACTGTTGAAGAAGAGACTGATGGAGAAGAGACTGATGGAGAAAAGACTAATGGAGAAGAGACTGTTGAAGAAGAGACTGATGGAGAAGAGACTGATGGAGAAAAGACTGATGGAGAAGAGACTAATGGAGAAGAGACTGTTGAAGAAGAGACTGATGGAGAAGAGACTGTTGAAGAAGAGACTGATGGAGAAGAGACTGATGGAGAAGAGACTAATGGAGAAGAGACTGTTGAAGAAGAGACTGATGGAGAAGAGACTGATGGAGAAGAGACTAATGGAGAAGAGACTGTTGAAGAAGAGACTGATGGAGAAGAGACTGTTGAAGAAGAGACTGATGGAGAAGAGACTGATGGAGAAGAGACCGATGGAGAAAAGACTAATGGAGAAGAGACTGATGGAGAAGAGACAGATGGAGAAGAGACTGATGGAGAAGAGACCGATGGAGAAGAGACTGATGGAGAAAAGACCGATGGAGAAAAGACTGATGGAGAAGAGACTGATGGAGAAGAGACTGATGGAGAAAAGACTGATGGAGAAGAGACCGATGGAGAAGAGACTGATGGAGAAGAGACTGATTAATGGGAATAAATTGGAAGTGGTTGTGGGGATGGAGATCGGTTTGATATGATGATATCATCACCGAGATCTGCACTAGGATGGGGAGATCTTTTAAGTAATGGAGAGATTAGAGATAAGAGAAGTAGAGATTAGGAACAGAATTGTGATGTTAGATTTAGAAGTCTAGAAGTGTGTATTATTGGGATTGTCAGTGTGATCAGACAGCAGACTACTGACTGAGAATACGACAGGTATTACATAATCACAACAGGAATAGGAGTGGGGATGATGATGAAGGTGGGGAGATGATTGGAGATGATTATGAAGGTGGGGAGATGATTGGAGATGATAATGAAGGTGGGGAGATGATTGGAGATGATTATGAAGGTGGGGAGATGATTGGAGATGATAATGAAGGTGGGGAGATGATTGGAGATGATTATGAAGGTGGGGAGATGATTGGAGATGATTATGAAGGTGGGGAGATGATTGGAGATGATAATGAAGGTGGGGAGATGATTGGAGATGATAATGAAGGTGGGGAGATGATTGGAGATGATTATGAAGGTGGGGAGATGATTGGAGATGATAATGAAGGTGGGGAGATGATTGGAGATGATTATGAAGGTGGGGAGATGATTGGAGATGATTATGAAGGTGGGGAGATGATTGGAGATGCTTATGAAGGTGGGGAGATGATTGGAGATGATTATGAAGGTGGGGAGATGATTGGAGATGATTATGAAGGTGGGGAGATGATTGGAGATGATTATGAAGGTGGGGAGATGATTGGAGATGATTATGAAGGTGGGGAGATGATTGGAGATGATAATGAAGGTGGGGAGATGATTGGAGATGATTATGAAGGTGGGGAGATGATTGGAGATGATTATGAAGGTGGGGAGATGATTGGAGATGATTATGAAGGTGGGGAGATGATTGGAGATGATTATGAAGGTGGGGAGATGATTATGCAGGGAGTGTTGGGTTTAGAATAGAATTGTTGTTACTGATATGTTGTTGAATGTGGGAACAGAATGAGGATTATGATATCTGATATGTCTGATATCAGATGCATTGGTATTAAGATTTGGATGTTTTAGATGAATATTTTTGTTCACTGTAATTTTCTGGAGATGAACAACAGTCTGTCCTGCATCATCAGGATCTGATTCCTCTACAGAATAACTGTTAGACTTCACAGGGTTCACCTCAGATCTCCTACATCTCCACTTCAAAAACCTGCTTACCTTCAAAATAGCAGGGCATCCTTTACTTTCCTCTGTGTGTGTGTGTGTGTGTGTGTGTGTGTGTGTGTGTGTGTGTGTGTGTGTGTGTGTGTGTGTGTGTGTGTGTGCAGAAGATGTCTACTCTGTTCTTTTATCCCTCTCCCACTGAAAGGTTCTGTATTATCAAAACGGAGGGAAGGATTTGAGGAGATCTTTTGAAGATGAAGTATTTTGTCACAAACACAAACACACACACAAACACAAACACCTCAGCACAACCCCTGATCACGTAACATTCCAGAGAAGCATCACACACACCTTGATCATGGCTGTAATGTGACAGACCATGTTCTGGTTGATCATCTCAGTCCAGATTTGCTGCTCTAATAAGCTCCTTCACTCTTCTGGGAAGGTTTTTCATTAGATCTTCATTTACACTGAGATGTTGGCTTGTTTCAGGAGGTTCTAACTGGTGTTTACTTCAGTTCTCCCATTTCAACCCTTACTCCAAGCACGTCTTTAATGAGCTCACTTTGTGTTCAGGAGCATCACCATGCTGGATCTTGGTTCTTAGAGAAAATACAAGACTACAGGATGCAGAGATGTTCTATACTACTGTGTAGGAGCAGTTTGAGGAAGATGGTTGTGATGGTCAGTGGTGCTGTATAATGATGTAGAGATGAATTAACCTTGAAACAGTGTGTTTCCTTGTTCTGGTGACACCATCAAGGGTTTATTATGCCTATTTTAGGTTCTTTTAAAAGCTCTTGTGATGTTTCTATAAAACGTGTCTACAGCTTTGTAAGGTCCAGGTATGCTCCATAAATGACCATCATGTCTGAGAGCTCAGGAAATAAATACCTTTGAAGTTGGGTCTGATCCGGGCATCGTAACCGGACGTCTTCCCCATGAGTTTGTCGAGAAAATCAGACGGTGACATGGTCAGAGAAGATCCATGCCTGTCACTCTCCTTCGCTGCTGTTACCCTGCAGTGACAACACAATCATCACACAACAACACAACACTGTACCCCATCCAGGGGCAGGAGGACCTACTCATTCTCCTCTCACATCTGGAGGAACCTCAGCAGGTGGAGGTTCTAACTAACACACTTTATGTGCGTGTTTAGTGCAGACACACACACACACACACACACACACACACAGATGATGGTGAGAAAGCTCCGTGCACCTGAGCTGATGCATGTCCAGTGCGCACGCGAGCAGAGCCGTGAGCACGCGGAGCAGGGCGCGCGTCATTGCGCGTGGTGTTGTGGGCTCGCGAGCCGATCACGCACTCCCACGCGGAGCTCTGCGGGTCCGGCTTCAAGCAACATCCGCAAAAATCGAAACAATTATTATAAAAAATATATAATAATAAAACAAAATCAACTCAAATAAAGATAATATTAATATACATGTATTTACTACATCAAATAAAAACAGCGGATTGTGTTCTAATATCCGAGAGGAAGCGCGAGCTCCGGGAACGCGCACAGAGGAACGCACTCTGAATACGCGCGCGCGTGTGTGTATGAGAGAGAGAGAGAGAGAGAGAGAGAGAGAGAGAGAGAGAGAGAGAGAGAGAGAGAGACGACAATATCAGTACCTTGGAGGGCTTCGCGTTTGGCGCATGCGCACTGGCTCAGAAAACAAACCCAAATGTGAACTGATTCCTGAAATGTGATTGGTGACTGAACCCTCTACAATGATGGAACTGTGATGATGGACATTTAAGTTCCCTGAGTCTGGTTCTTCTCAAGGTTTCTTCTTCATACCATCTCAGGGAGTTTTTCCTTCACCACACTAAACCTTTTTATCTCAGTGAAGCTCCTGCATGTCCACTGCTAAAAAAAATTACACAAAAAATAATTATTAATTAAAGTTAATAACAAACAAACAAATAAATAAACAACCACTTATATTTTTAAAACATTACAAACTTTAAAGTGTCTTTGTGTACAATGTAAATCAAAAGTTTACACACCCCTGTAAAAGTGCAGGATTACAGCTCTCAGTCTTCTAGCAGAAAGCAGAAGATGCTGAGTGGAACATGGTGCTCTTTACTGAAGCTCCACTTCCAGCTGATGAAAAGAAGCTTTAACTAAAGCAGGATGCTGCCACCACCATGCTTCACTGTGGGGATGGTGATCTTCTGCTGGTGTTCACACTAACAATTATAGTAAAAACGTATATTTTGGTCTCATCAGACCATCACAAATTTTTCACGTTTATTTGTTCTTGAATGTTTTTCTTTTTAGCAGAGAAGCTCACCAAGTCCAGACTGATGAAGAACATGGGAGATAATGGTCACATGGGTATTGTAGAGAGCGGTCAGGACTGGCCCTCACGAGGAGTACAATTTAATTCTAAAATAATTGTAACAAAATAAAATCAGCTTTTATTTAAACATGAAAATACAAAATCATTCCTTTTTGGGTTTTTGGGATTAAAGTGCAACCTTGTATTAAATCTGTCAGTGTGAAGTCCTCACAACGATATCAATACAAGTGTGTGTGTGTGTGTGTGTGTGTGTGTGTGTGTGTGTGTGTGTGTGTGTGTGTGAGAGTGTTTGCGTGTGTGTGTGTGTGTGTGTGTGTGTGTGTGTGTGTGTGTGTGTGTGTGTGAGTGTGTGTGTGTGT
The DNA here is from genome assembly GCA_039877035.1 of Silurus lanzhouensis. Taxonomy (NCBI): domain Eukaryota; kingdom Metazoa; phylum Chordata; class Actinopteri; order Siluriformes; family Siluridae; genus Silurus; species Silurus lanzhouensis. The sequence continues at coordinate 126,327 of JBCEWE010000082.1, read as the reverse complement.
GTGTGTGTGTGTGTGTGTGTATGTGTGTAAGTGTGTGTGTGTGTGTGTGTGTGTGTGTGTGTGTGTGTGTGTGTGTGAGTGTGTGTGTGTGTGTATGTGTGTAAGTGTGTGTGTGTGTGTGTGTGTGTGTGTGTGTGTGTGTGTGTGTGTGTGTGTGTGTGTGTAAGTGTGTGTGTGTGTGTGTGTGTGTGTGTGTGTGTGTATGTGTGTAAGTGTGTGTGTGTGTGTGTGTGTGTGTGAGAGAGAGAGAGAGAGAGAGAGAGAGAGAGAGAGACTGTTATCATATGACTATTCAGAGCACATTATTGTTAAAGAACATTTATATTTGCATAAAACAGCAGGCGTAAACCATCATTAGGGAAGGAAGGATGAAATAGATGGATGTGTTGCCATGGAAACAGACTCCTGCATCCCACAATCCCCTGCGTACCATTTGCACACGCGACACACGCTTCTGAAAGCCCGTCCATGTGGGAGTCAGGATTCCTGTCTTCTGAGAAGATAAATCAGGAGGTGCCATGTTCCTCTTTATAATGTGCATCAGAGATTTAAGGGTTGGTTTGTGTCCTCGTACGGATCGATGAAACTGATTTCTACAGACAGGCGGCTTTGTGCAGAGATCGACCACCTGGATATCATAATAACAGTGTGTGTGTTACTGAGCCAGTGAGGGTGAAGAGCCATCAGGGGATCTGCAGCTGGCTTTATAAAGACACTTAAAAAAGTTGCACAACCTTTTCTTGAAGTTTTATCTAGAAGGTCTTATGACTGGTCAGGCTTTGTGTTTTTATCCAGATGGTAAAATCGCATGTTGAAAAACAAGGATATGAGGAACAGAAGGTTACAAGGTCACTAGACATCTTTATGAAAATGCCCCTGGCTGCAGTTACAGCAGCTTTAATTGGCCATTAAATCCTGTACCATGTGACCTTTTGCCTACTGTCAGCTCCAGACGTCTGTGGGAGGAACAAGAACATTTCACTTATTTCCCAGTCGATGCATTTCGTCTGTAAGTCTGTACAGGAACTAATCTCTCAGGACTGATTTTATCTGATGATCTTAATGCAGACTAATTTTAAAAGGAAATCTTCTGTTTTATTACACCAGATGGAGAAGAACTCCATTATTAGATAAACAAAAAAATACCCAAATGTTTAATTTGTTGCATCATTACACATGATAAATATATCCATCAGTTAGAAACATGTGAAATCTCCATGAGATGCTCCTGCAGTGAAGGTTGAGATTCTCCGCCACATTTCTTCGATTTGATCTGCAGCTGAAGTCCGAAATCCATTCCAGACGAATAAATACGATTCTGTAGCAGAATGGCCATTGTGTCATGGTTTATTGATCGCTGTGTTCAAGCGACGTGGCGTTGCATAATGTGGAGCGTGACACACTCCTGAACGTGGCTAGTGTCCATCACCGTGTCGATTCTTCACGATTCCTAAACCTCCTTAATGAGACGGCTTTAACGTGGAAGACGTCTGGTTTTAAAAAGTGAATTCAAATGGAGCTGAATGATAAAAACACGGGGCTTAAAACAAGAAATCAGGACCAGAAAATCTTTTGTTTAAATCTCAAATATCTCAAAATATTTTTTATTGAGAAAACAGTCACATGGGGAGATACAACACAGAGGAGAGGAGACCAGCAGGACCTGGAGTCAGATCTCCAGCACCAGGAGGAATATAAACTGGTCCAGGCCACAGCAGAACTTATTATTAGATCTAAAGTAGGAGCTGAAAGAGAGACTCATCTGATTCCCTGTTTTACTGCATCAGTAACAGAAATACACTCACGGTCAGTTTATGAAGTAGTTCATGACCATGAGGACGTAGAAGTTGTAGAAGTTGCAGAAATCACTATTACATTAACTGAATCCATATGCACACTATACTGGAGAAACTCGCTCTTTGTGGGACAGAACATCTGCATCATTGTCTAATCTTCCTGCCTACACTTTTATAGAGGTCCAGTGGTCTTTCACCAATTTAACTAATTGCCCTCCAGAGTGAAGTAATGCTCCATGTCACCTTGTGTTGATTGTAGGAAGACCATAAATAACCAGGTGAAGGATCACTGCACTTAGCAGGGTTTAGACCACGGTAACACCATCAACTAAACCTCCAGGAATTTACCTGATGGGCTTTAGACTCGCTCTTCTGATGCTCATGAGAACAAGGAGGTTAGTGAAAGTGTTGAGTAAGAACTCAAGATTGTCCAACTAGACCATGCCGTGGTGATGCATCATGGACCTGATCAGAATAGAAAGTGCTCAAGCACCACCCCCAGGGTGAAAACCTGATCTTCTGCAATGAGGAGCTGCTGCACAGATCAGAGCAGATGTCATTTCATCTTTAGAGTTCTTGTATATTTATTATAGAAATGTGCATCATGGTGTTATTTGTGTGATTTAGTTTGGAATGCAATGCAGACATTTGTCATTTTTCTCATCTTTTGTTTTTGTATATATTTTGTTGTTATTCTGACTGTTTTTTTTTTTTTTCAGTTTCTGGTTTAGCCACTCCCACTTATTTGAATATGGGCGTGTTAAAACCTGCTCAGGCAGAAGATTGAGAAACCGTCATCGTAGACAATTCAGAATAAAACTTGTGTTAAAACGTTGAAGGTAACACAAGAAAAGGCATAACAGATGTTTATGGATGTAAATACGAGGATTAAAATAATTTCCTGTATATATTTTTCCCATTTTTATACATTTTATAATCATTTTATACATTTAGACTCATTGGGTTTTTTTCCAGGAGCTTGTTTCTCCAGCAGATAAACTACGGTGAATCACAGATGCAGGACCAGAACAAGTTTGTTTATGGCTTTGATCTCATTCACCACCTTCAGGAATTAGTCTGGTCTTATCCCACACTGTTTAGAACATTGAGCACTTCTCATGAAGATCAGACTTAAACCCAGATCAACACTTTAAGGGTGATGGGTCTCTGGATGGTGCAGGCTGACCAGAAGATGTGCATGTAGAATAGTTTAGAAATGTTTATGATGTAATAAGTCTGGATATTATAAAGCTGTTGCTGGGGGGGCGTGAGGCAGAACTTCCTGGTGAAATGTTCTCAGCTTTTTCTCTTTCTATCAGTAGGCAGAGCTGAAGTGCACAGCTGGAGATCTGGCAGGAATTGCAGATTTGATAGGGAAATCCCTGCTGTGGACCTGCACATGGCCAATGCAACTCTTGCTTCTGCTTTAGCACTTTATACTTCACCACTTTATGATTCTTTCCGGTAACCTTGGTTACCTGACGTCTCCTCGTTCCTCACTGCTAAACCAGCCAGCTGCCATGCGTGAGTGCAGCTCAGATGAGTTCTCTCTGAATGTGAGGGTTTGTAGGACACACTGTATGAGCAGGTTTGGGGAGATGATTGGTCTCACAGCGGGGCTGTGGTATTGATTCGCTGATAGAGCGAGTGAGCGAATGGCCATAGGCACATTTCCAATAATTCACTGAAAACAATGTCATGAGCTCAGTGTACTGCTGTAGATTCAGATCCAGGCCCAATCAATCTGCTAACAACAATCCTTTAATATTAATCACGTACGCGACACGTGAGTTTAGAATTTATTTATATTTGTAGATATTTTAACGTTTGCTTTGATGTTTGTTGCTCCTGATGATGAATTCACACACATGTAATGTGAATATAACACGAGATATAACTGAGAAGCTTTGAGTTGAATCAGGACTGTGGTCCATGTGCTCCAGGTGAGACCTGATGTGTTCTTTCGGATCTCATGGTCCTGTTATGTGGGAGAACCTGGACTTCAGTGGCTCGCTTGGATTTACATTTACCGCATTTTTGAGTCGTTCTTATCCAGAGCAACTTATCTCCTTTATACAACTGAGCAGTTGAGGATTAAGGGCCTTGTTTAAGGGCCCAGCCGTGGCAGCTTGGTGGTGGTGGGATTTGAACTTAAGACCTTTTGATCTGAAGTTCAACACTGGGCTACCACTTCCACAAATACATGGATAACCATGTCATGTTGAAGAATGAGTCACTTGGACAGAAGTTTCTTATTTTTCCAAATCAGTTATGAATAAACAAAACACCAAATACTGAGACGGGGCTGGATATCTGAGAGTAAAGCAATGGAGATTAGACGTACATGCCTCTCAGCTCTCTTTCAAAAACCCAGCTATCCCTGTTTAACATTCCATTAGCCTCCATGCTCTAGATGGTGGACCTTTGTGTTCCTCCAGAATGCCTCCAGGTCTATAATAAATACTAAATCCCCTGGCAGCTCTGGGAATTCCCAGGTGGACCATATCCAGGAAAGGAGAACTGACAAGTCACAATGTATGTTTTTTTTAATTCTGGGTCTTAAGTGTAAATTCCCACTTCATACTCAGAGCTCGAAGAGGTTCTCAGTAAAGCCAAAGCCCCCTGAGATGTGGACCACAACACAGTCGATTTTATGTGAGCAAGTAAAGTATATGTGATGGAGGCTCTGCCCTTGGTGTGTTCACCCCTTCATCTCACCTGCCACCAGGATCTTTTACCTTCAGTGGATTAAAAGGAAAATGTAGATATCTCAGTATCTGCTGAGGATCTGCACATCACACTGGAAATACACTGATCTTCTCTTATAGCATGCATTGCAGTCCATACATCACCTCGAGTCCTTGTTTATTCAGCTTTCAGCAGAGAACATGATAAAGAGCTCATGATGATAGCAGCATCCATGAGAGAAGAACAAATCCAAGATCATCACGATGACTTCAAGCACAAGGTTCAGCGAATCTTAGGAGAGTTTCTAGTGTGTGTGTGTGTGTGTGTGTGTGTGTGTGTGTGTGGGTGTGTGTGTGTGTGTGTGGGTGTGTGTAGGTGTGTGTGTGGGGACACGTTATTTATTTTATTTCATCATTTTTTTAGATGTCTCTCTCAGTGAGTGGGACTGTGTAATAAATGTAATGCAATGTGTGTGTGTGTGTGTGTGTGTGTGTGTGTGTGTGTGTGTGTGTGTGTGTGTGTTTGCATGTTTCCTTCAGGGAGTCATTCATATTTGTTTCATTTCCTTCTCCTTCTGGTTGCTGTGGAAACACAGTGCTCTTCATAGCTACACGTACCACCTCAGAGTCGCCTATCTTTACCACACACACACACACACACACACACACACACATACACACACACACACACACACACACACACACACACACACACACACAGCTCATGAATCAGACCAAAACCGAAAAACACTTGAACTGTAATTGTGATTTCTTTTGTTATTTTAAGTTAACCCAAACTGATACTGAGCTCTGGAGCGAGTCTGAGGAGAAGAACATCAGCATGGAGATGAGTAGAAGAACACTGACCTCCCCAGGATAATCACCACAGGGCTTCTGTAGATGATGTAGCTCAGAGTGGCTGAGATACACCTCAGAAGCTCAGAACACACTCTCATTACTCGTGCTTTATTGACTGTAGTGAAGATCAGAGGAAAAGCGTCAGTACATTGTGTATGTTCTGAAAATGACTGAATACTGACAGGTGTAATCATGTTCTGTTCCAGCCTGCTGATCCTCATCATCAAAATCATTGTAATTGTTGTAATATTAGAGCGTGTTTTCTGACTCGGGTCGGGCTCAGGGCCCGTGTTCAGCTCGCATCTCCCTCAAAAGCTTGCGCGTCTAGCTAGCTGTGTAGCTTCCACAAATCACCTTCAACCCAAACATGACGTACGTATCTCCGTAAACACACGCTCCAAAGGAGTCGAGGTGGATTTCACACGTCGTTATGTTCTGAGTGAAATCTGTCTAAACCCTGTCCCAGTTTACACACGTCCAGTGTCTTGTCTTGGACACGTGAGCAGATGTTCACCACTGCTTTCAAAGCTGAGATACAGACAGAGGGACTTTAATGTTCAAACCTGATTTATTTGTGACTGAGAGTAACAATATGACACACACACACACACACACACACACACACACACACACACACACACACACACACACACACACACACACACCTCATTTACACCTGTTTTACACCTGTATCAGTAGAATCCAAACATCATCCATGGCCTGAGTTTGGATATGTGTGTGTGTGTGTGTGTGTGTGTGTGTGTGTGTGTGTGTGTGTGTGTGTGTGTGTGTATCTCACACACACGCAAGTCATTTTTAGCCCACTGTAGGGCTGTAAACATTGTTTCCATGGTAACAGGGCCACGGGAGCATCAATAAGAGGATTGCAGATTTCTTGTGATGAAGATCATTAAAAACACACACACAGAAATCAGGAATGTAACGAGGCCGAGTCACTCGTGTTTCCCTTCAACACTCATTAACACACACCACAAATGAAGTGTGTTGTTATTTGGTGAGAGGTGATGAGGAGTGTAATAGACACACACACATACACACACACTCACACACACACAAACAGCTAATACTGTGTTAGGAGCATATGTGTGTGTGTGTGTGTTTGTGTGTGTGTGTGTGTGTGTGTGTGTGTGTGTGTGTGTGTGTGTGTGTGTGTGTCTGTTCTCATTTCTCCCTGTGAGTTGACGCACTTATGCCCCTGTGTGGTTAAATACACACACAGCAGCAGTAACACACACACACACACACACACACACACACACACACTACACACAGACGTGCTGCCCTCTGCTGGTCATAACAACACACGACAATCACTGTGTGTGTGTGTGTGTGTGTGTGTGTGTGTGTGTGTGTGTGTGTGTGTGTGTGTGTGTAAAATGAGACAATCTAGAACAAAATCTTTTCTCTCTCTCTTCTGTGGAATCCATTCTTCTATCTATCTATCTATCTATCTATCTATCTATCTATCTATCTATCTATCTATCTATCTATCTATCTATCTATCTATCTATCTATCTATCTATCTATCTATCTATCTATCTATCTATCTATCTATCTATCTATCTATCTATCTATCTATCTATCTATCTATCTATCTATCTATAGTAGGTATTTTCTCCACTGGGTTCCTGCACATTCCATTAGTGGTGTGTATGTGTGTGTGTGTGTGTGTGTGTGTGTGTGTGTGTGTGTGTTCACTCGTGGGTCGTTTCTGAATCACTTCTTCTGTCTCGTTTGGGAAACGTGTCTCCTCATTCCTTCCTGTTCCTGATCCTCCACAGTAACTGTTCACTCATCTGTGATCTGGTCTGAGAATGTGTGTGTGTGTGTGTGTGTGTGTTTTTGTTGGGGGGGGGGGGTTGTTGGGCTGGGAGGGGGGCTGGCTGGCTTCAGGGGTGAACAATGAGGGGCGTGGTTGTTCCAATGTGACGTCAGAGGGAGTCCTCCTAAAGCGGCCGCTATCAGTGCGCGCGCACACACACACACACACACTCTCACTCACAGTCTCACACACTCTTCTGCTGTTCCTCCTGCACAGAGACACATCTGAAGAGTCACCATGGGTATGTAGAGATGTTTATAAAATTGTGTCTCTCTGTATTTAGTGCATTAGTGTGTGTTTGGCATCACGTGCACGCGCGCGGGGCTTGTGATCCGGATTAGAGTTCTAATGGAATAACGCGATTAGGGACGAAAAGAGCGAGTGGGTGTATGCAACACACACACACACGCACACACGCACACACACACGCACACACACACGCATTCTTATTGAAGTGTGTAACTGTGCATGAAGTCAGGAGAAAAAGTTCTCCCACGTCTCCAACTTCTTCACATCACTGTTCCGAGATGATCATGCTGCTCCTCAGAACCCAGTGAAGATGTGTCTTCTCGTGCCCTGTTTAATGCACTTTGTAATAATAATACAAAGGTTAAAGATCTAAATCCCACATGAGCGCATAAAAGTCTTCATCCGCGCTCCGGATGTACAGGCGCGCGCGCATTTCCACAGTCCGCGTGCATTCAATCCGGATTATATACATGCAGATTGTCTTTTCCCACTTATTAATAAACTCAGGATTACATTTAATTTTGAATTTGAGTAGTTCAGACCGATGCCTCCTTGAATCAGGGTGTGGAAATTCAGCATCTGGAGTTCAGTTTATTCCAGATGTGTGTGTTCGGGATAAGTTACATCTGGTTTGGTGAATTCTGGATTTTTCCTTGAATATGGATTAATTCACTGCGAATTTGTTTGACCATGTTTGCACAGTCAGAGGGTCTGGCGTCAAACTGGAGGTCAAATAACACACACACACACACACACACACACACACACACACACGATACATGCTTACAAGACAAATAAATTCTAAATGATGTAATTAGTTTAAATTTGTTGTTGTTTGTGTTGTTGTTTGTGTTGTTGTTTGTGTTGTTGCTGTGTGCTGAGGGATTGTGGGATATGATGTGAGCGGTGCCACGTAAAGTCTTCAGCAGGTTTAAAAGGCTATAAGACTTTAAGAGGACTGTGAGTCAGATGGGGTAAAGCAGTCTTGTGTGTGTGTGTGTGTGTGTGTGTGTGTGTGTGTGTGTGTGTGTGTGTGTGTTTGTTTGTTTTTTTGTTTGTTTGTCTCAAATTGTGTCTTTCTCCCTTGTCTCCCTGACTGTCCGTGTGTTAGCTTAAGTTATTAGCTGAAGTAAAGCTAGATGTTCTGAACATGTTCCTCAGAGTTCCTGATGATGATATCTGGTGATGGTTGTTTGTAAGTGATGATCAGGACGTCCTTGTGAGACACGGTCATGTTCCTGTGTACCTTCTCACTGCCGTACACAGAGTTCACTGTGGTCCGGACGAAATTTTAGTGCTGAGAAAATGTCCATCGTATGAACTCCAGACACAGCAGGGTCTCGGAAACTCTTACTCACTCCCTCTCTGTGCTGTTTACACATGCACACACACACACACACACACACACACACACACACACACACACACACACACACACACACGCATGCACACACACGCATGCACACACATGTGTCTGATTTGTTGATTTATTGTTCAGACTTGTTTTCCTTTTTAATTCTGTTGGAGTTTTTATGAAACCCAGAGATTCTCTACATGAGTTTCTGAGCTGAAAGTCTGCATGCTGCTTTGGAGAAACTGTGTTCAACAGGGTTTAGTCTGAGTTTTATAGCAGAGATCTTCCACTCTGACACATGTACAGCAGATCTTCATGGAGCTGCTTTGTGCCCAGGAGCAGTGTCATGCTGGAACAGGTTTGGGTCTCCTAGTTCAAGTGAATACATAATTCCTGCTCCTGCATCCACAGACATCCAGTGCAATTGTGTGAGAAATCGACCGATTAATCGGTTTTGCTGAATAATCGGCACCAAAAGATTGGCATCATGATTGATTGGCAAAAATCCATAGCAATAGTTTTTCTGGGTTGCATTTGCGCTGGAGAAGGTCTGCTGTCATTAAACAGTACGAGAGCGGCCTCTAGAGGTAAAGCACTGACACCACGTGCTGTTTGTTTGGATATTTACATATACAGCAGACGTCCGTGTGCAGAGCGACGTACAAAAGTCCTTTAAATCTCAATCAATCAATAAAATCTGCACTGGTGCACTGGATTACACACTTAATATAAATCACTATAACTCTCTTAAAAGCTTTAAACAAAGCGAACTTGGAAAGTGTTAGTGTTTCAGGAAGTTGAAGGTCTTCACTCATCACTTGAAGATAGTCAGGGACTCTGCTGTTCATCCCACCACCTCACATGTATGTTTGTTTTTATTCAGTGTCAGACCTCTAATGCTCACGAGGAGAAAAGAAAAAAAAAAAGCAAAAAAAGGCTTTTACGTGTCACAGAAACTTTACAGGACAGTGAAACTCTTTGCATATTTCAGTGATGTTTGTAAGTTGGGGTCAGACATGATTCTTCACCCCTGAGGGCCTTTGTTCAGGGGCTCAAAGAGTAACAGCTTGGCAGTGCTGGGACTTGAACTCCTGACCTTCTGCTCAGTAGCCCAGAGCTTAAACCACTGAACCACCAGTAACTACCCCCTGATAATACAGGTCTTGATAGTCCAGCTTCTGTCCACACCAGTGTTCTCAAACATCCTTCCTAAAACCATTCATCTGCAACTCAAACACTTTCACATTCCAGTAGTGTTCATGAGGAGAAACGTAAGAACCATGGTTTCCTTCAGCGAATCGAAGCTCTGGGTAATGAGGACTTGGAGAGCAGATGTTTACTGCTGTCATAATATATAATCCAAACGCTGACGTTTTCCACTTTACAGACGTCCTCCATGTTGGGAATAACCTCAGGTTTCTTGGGAGAAATTAAAATGTAGGAGGTGAATTTTCAACTTTCATTAGTCATATGTGAAGTGTGTGTGTGTGTGTGTGTGTGTGTGTGTGTGTGTGTGTGTGTGTGTGTGTGTGTGTGTGTGTGTGTGTGTAACAAGATGACTTCATTATACAGAAAAACACGGTCATGGACAGCACTAATGGAACACACACTTTTTCATGTCACTCTTTGTACAAACATAAAGAGTCGGCGTCAGATGCTGCGTTTTGTTCTGCCTGCACATTTCCAGAAAGTCCTAGATGGGACACACACACACACACACACACACACACACACACACACACACACACACACACACACACACACACACAAAAAAAAACAATATGGAGGTGATTTTAGGATTGGATGAAAGTATGTGTTGTGGAAAGCCAAAAGGTTCAATGTTAGATTTTCTGTGTGTGTGTGTGTGTGTGTGTGTGTGTGTGTGTGTGTGTGTGTGTGTGTGTGTGTGTGTGTGTGTGTGTGTGTGTGTGATTGTGTAACCCATCTGGCCATATTACAGTTCCTTTATTATTTACCACTCCACTAGAAGTGAAAGTTTTGGGTTGGTTAGATTACCCATGATCCTCTACACTTTCACTGTATTATCTAATTCGCTTCATCTTGTGTGATGTAGAGAAGATGTATGGTGTCTTCATATTTAATAAAACCCAGAGATATCAGTCCTTCTCACACCACTTCCTGTGCAGCAGGACGAGCGTTAAATCTGCACTCGGGGGACGTGGAGAGGGCAAGTCACTGAGAAATCATTCAAATGCAGCCTTTGTGAAGCAGCTTGAAAGCTTGTTGTGAAGGCTCTGGGTTCCTGGCCGAGTTCCCACAGAGGACACTTTCATTTTCTACAGACGGGTCTTTGTGCTCGACTCGTTCTCCACTGCTGCTACTTCAGTAAGACAAAAAAACACCTTCCTAACCACAATATCAACTTCATCTGCACCCCGAACGAGTGGAGATACCAGACCTACGTGGCTTCACGTGCAGGTCGGGCCGTGCTGAATGAATTTCAGACATCTCTTTATAGGATGAAAGTGTTCAGTGAGATAGATTTGACCTTCAGCAAGTTGGAAATGTTATGATTCAAACCATGTGGAGTTCAGTCCAGAGGATCTTCATCAACACACCAGAAAATCACCACAGAAGCAGATTTACTCCTCACCATTGGTACTTTCAGTCTGTGTGTTGAGCTCAGAGCTGCTCTATGAGGAGCACATGTTCTCAGTTCTTTCCCCCAATTAAAAATCCTTCTCGAAAAGCAGTTTTTTTCCATCCTGTTACATAACCCGAGTGATTCACCCTTTAGGATCTTCTGTGATTCAGATGCATGTGATGTTAATTCTCCAGTGAGGAACGAGGGACACCAGAGAGGAACTGCTGCAGGACATGAGTGAAGAGCGTGTAACGAGAAAAGTTCAGAAGCATCACGCTGTTGAAAAGTCACCTCGCTTGAGTGTGGATGAGAATTTCTCACATAGCTAGAAGTTTTTCTACAGATGGATGGACAGCTGCAGGAAACTCAATAGCATGCAGGTCCCATGAGCACAGCAGGCCACGTTAACCACTGCACTGCTGAGGAACACAAGCAACAGCTCAAACACTCCAGTCTGGGAAAGTTGTGTAGCCTGACTGGTCTGAAGATCCTGCTGATCATTCAGGGAGAAAATGCCAGGACCTGAATCTGATGTTCCCAGAGCAGATGAGCAGATGATCTAATGCCAGCTGTCTAATAAAGAGAACTCATACAGGGAACAGAAATAATAATACTGAACTTTTCACTTCCTTTCTAAAGAACGATTTCAAGGTTTTTCCATGTTGGAATTCCATTAATTCGTTTTATTGTTTATTCAGCTGAAAAAAGTGCAACATGCTGGAAAATCCACACGTATACTGAGGAACTGGTGAAGAGGCCAAAAGATCAACCTGATGCTCCCACCAGCATGCTTCACTGAGGAGATGATGATCTCAGCAGTGTTGGGTTCCTGTTCTGAAATGATGGAACATGTTTACATGTATCCAGAAAGACTTTATATTATTTATATGCTTGAGCAGTTGAGGGTTAAGGGCCCTGCTCAGGGGCCCACAGTGGCAGATAGGTGGTGCACTTCTCATCAGAAACATCTTTACCACTGAGCTAGCACACTTTTATTCTGGTTTAGAGAACAGTGATGGTGTTTATATGATCAGATAAAGTATGAATTATGCTTATGAGGTCTGGATTTGGCTTTTGTCGTTTTTTTTCTCATCCGATTCACAGCTTTTAAATATTTTCCAATAGAAAATAGCAAACGCTTGAATAAAAGACGTATACTTGTTCAGAGCTTGTTCTAGTACTGAAGATCATCTCGATCATAGCGTCAGCCTGAACACCTGCGTCTGAACACCTCCGAGACGTTCCTCACAAGCTGAATGATTCTGAAGCTGGTTAAAATGTCAATCGTTGTTTTTGGGGAATGAACTTGACAATTTGACAAGTAAACCCAAGAAATGTGGTCTTTCAGGCGACAGATCAAATGCAAGCTAAGCTGCTGGTCTGGAGCCAGAGGAGGGGCTTTGCCAAAGATCTTGGCAGATCTGTAAGGTTTCACACGCCAACACACACACACACACACACACACACACACACACACACACACACACACAGCTTGTGTAGTGAAGCATTTGACTCAGATGAAAACTCTACAGCTTCTTCTCAGCCAAGCCAAACCTCTGAGTGCCTGCCTGAAAAACAACTCCAGAGCAGAACTCGCTCTGATTCCTGTTTCCTTCTCAGCGTTGCTGACTGAAGAAGTTCCTGATATGTTTACTCAGTTACCATATCGATGCACTTAAACACTATGAACACTGAGTTTTGGACTTTGTTTTTGGTAACATGGGCCACAGCAGCATGTGATTCAGAGTTTCCCTCGTTTCAGTCCCTAGTGTTCGCTCCAGAACTCCACGACTGTTCGCTGCAAATCCTCTGTAAACCGTCACATTCTTCTGAAGATCTTCACATGACTGATGGGGCGATGGTACTTTCAGTATAAAGTTTTATAGAGAAAAATTTGAAATTTGTTTAAATCGAGGTATCCATCCCATAATAAGTAGAAATTTGTCTCCTTAGTTGTCAGTAGGAAATTAAATATTTATATATGTTCAATCAATATCCTGTCCACGTCACCATGGCAACAGTGGTGAACATTCCCACGCGCCTGGACATCCATTGTTGGCGGTTCACAAGCTTCAGCTCTAAAGGGTCTAAGGTTTGAGAGATTTAGGGTCAAAGGTCAAGAGAGTCGGGGTCCAGGCTGAAGAGTGCAGCTGATGTGGGTGTGTTTCTTCCCACAATGGGATCAGCTGGAGACGCGTCGTACGCTTGATGATGAAGATGAAGAACCCACTGAGATACACTGAGATTCATTCCCCAAATAGTCCTTCACTTTCTACATAATAAATGTTTTGCTTTTCACTGTTTGTAGATTTGTTTGATAAAGTCACAATCACGACTCTCAACACCAGGCTAATGGAAGGAAAGCTAACAACAAGTTCTCACTAACCTGCAGCACTTACAGGAAACAAACGTTTATCATCTGCAAAATATACCTAAAGTAGTTTATTTATTCCAAACATCTTTACCTTCTTACTGCAACATCATTCACTTGATTCATTTATACATTACTGATGAACATTTAAAGTCTCAAAAAAGTTCAGACCTTCAAACCATTTTCTTTTGGTGTCACCAAATCTGAAAGCATTAAATCTCCAACCTCCAGGATTTCTTCCTGCTTGTTCCTGGTATGAATGAGCTCAATAGGGCAGCTGTTGGATTTCATGAATATTCAGAGGTTCAGTACGGAGATGGAGATGGAAACCTGGGGCCATGACTTTAGGTCTGTGGAAAAGAAGGAAAAAAAGAAAAGCTTATTCTGAGTACTGCTTTAATGGTTTATGGAAAACGAAAGCAGAACGTGGGAACATGTGTGAAGGACATTAAGGTCAGCTGTGTTTGGATGTACTGATGCACCTTCAGGATTGAGGAATTTTCAGTGCACTTTTATTGTTCTAGAGTCGAATGTAACTCACATTTTTATTAGAATATTTATAATATTTAGGTTTTGACATTTAAAAGACGTTTTTGGGTTAAAAATAAATCTGTAGATTGATGTTACATTATAACAGATTTAAATAACTTACATGTTGATTTTATTTTAATCTTCTGGTATTAACTTTAAGTAATATGAATATGGTCTAATGCTCCTAAAGCAGACCTTCATCACTTCAGTATGTGTACTTTTTTGATGAATAACAACATCTGGACAACATCTAGTTTTTAAATTATGATTCTGATTTGCACAATGAAATATATATTTATTATATTCAGTATGTTTATTAGGCATTTTGTAATATTTGTATATTTAATATCTATGTGTAGTTTCATTATATTGAGTATTAAGGAGGTTCTGGGTGAAAACTTCTGCAGTGTTTGTTGGTTTTTGGGTTGGTGATTGTTCTCTCTCTCTCTCTCTCCTTCCCAAACTCCAAACATGTGATTAGTGGTGTGCTGAGTCAGCGTTCTGGCTTAGCGTCCATTTACTGAGCCGAGTTTCACTTCATGAAGCAAATATCCAAAATGGGTGATGTGATGAAATTCAGTTCCCTGAATAAATAATTCTGACCAATTTCTCTTTTTTTCTCTTTTAAATGTACATTTGATATGGATCCTGTACAATTAGATATTTATACAAATCTGATTTATTGGTTTGAAATTAGATTAATCAGCAGCAAAAACACAATTGGAACCATTTTCACAAAATAATTTAAGATTGTGGCACAAAAATGAGTAGACCCCAATAAATGTGTGAGGAGAAAACATTCACCTGCAGATGAGTCTGTTTAATCATCACACAGGTGGTCATGAGATAATTGGTAATTAAGAGGTATTTAAGAGAGAAACACTGACAAAAAACAGCTCCATGTGGAAAAGAAATGTTCTAAGACCTGAGAAAGAAATTCATTTCTTCTACAAAAAAAGGTCACGGTTATGAGAAAATTAGTGAAGAATTGTTAATGAGTTTGAATACTGAGTTACACTCCATGAAGGACCAGATCTCCAGTTCTCCTAAAGATCTCCAGTTCTGCCAAAAATTCTCCACTTCTCCCAGCCATGGCCTTTCCTTGGTTGAATGTTTGAAGTTCATTACAGAAGTATTAGCAACAGGTTCGGGTTAGTGGCTCTGTAGATATCAGGGACATTCACAAAAACACTTAAAAATCCAAACTGGTGGATTTGAGAAGAACTCTGTAAGAGACACCTCTTTTACTCTGACACACCTTTTCTATACTTCAGGTGGCTTGAACACTATCTTCAGCCAGACTGGGTCAATGTAAAACTATTTGTAAATAAAAATGTGCACCACAGTGACCGAGTTTAAAAGGAAAAAACTGAGTTTCTATTTCTCTTGAAATGCCTGAATATTTCTGCTCTACTTAAATCAGTCATGACGTCTCTTCAAAATATAAATCCAACATGCTGAAGCTTGGAGATGACGTCCACTTCACTTGGTCCACTCAAGTTCTTCATTAGGACCAAACTGTTTTTACTTAGAAAGGCTGCCATTGTATTAAAGAGCATTTAAAGGAAAAAAGGAAGGAACCAGAAGGAAGTTCTCACAAGGAAACTTTGACCTTCACTTGTAAACACGTGCAACAGTGCAGACTTTAAACATGAGCTTTTATTTTTATTATTCAGCAGAACTGAAATTAAAATATCAGACACTGAGGATAATTTTGCTCCAGAGTCCAGAAGATAAGAGGAGGAGATGATGATGAGGAGAAGATGGATAACTCTCACTATGTTTATAATAAACTCCTGAGGTTATTAATGCCTCCATCTCACCCTCATTATTCATTTTCCCATTTAAAATCAGTTTTACACTGAGATAATAAAGTGGATCTCTGAGTCCCATAGTAACTGTGTGTGTGTGTGTGTGTGTGTGTGTGTGTGTGTGTGTGTGTGTGTGTGTGTGTGTGTGTGTGTGTGTGTTTTGCAGGATTGTAATGACGGGGTGTTTTGGCAGAATAATTGTGTTTTTGTGGTTTCGGTTTGGCTGAGACGTATGTTCTCCTCTGTCTCCTTATATCTCCTGCTCGATGTATAGGGTATATTTGTTTTATTGAAGAAGGGAGGCTCAGGTTTCACGGCTTCTTACGTGCTAATGGTGGAGCCAATCGAGATTAAACCCGGGGATTTCTGAGGAACGAGACATTTTCTGGATTTTTATTTCTTCTGGTCAGAAAAATCGCTGATTTCGAACATTCTCGTGTAATGTCAGTGCGACCTTCACGCCAAATAAATAATAGAAGGAAAGATTTTTAAAGAGGAAAATGGAAGACTGTTTGAATGTTTGAATGTTTTAGTATTTCAACTTAACCCTAACACCTCAACAGTACACCCCAACGGTACACCCCAACGGTACACCCCAACGGTACACCCCAACGGTACACCCCAACGGTACACCCCAACAGTACACCCTAACGGTACACCCTAACGGTACACCCTAACGGTACACCCTAACAGAACACTCTAACAGTGCATACAGCCTGACCGTGCACCTTAACAGTACACCCTAAAAGTATAACCTTACAGTACTGTGTGTGTGTGTGTGTGTGTGTGTGTGTGTGTGTGTGTGTGTGTGTGTGTGTGTGTGTGTGTGTGTGTGTGTGTGTGTGTGTGTGTGAAGGTTCATGAGAAGGTTCCCCTGCTGTATAAAAAGGTTTTTTGTGTGCTTTTATGAGTGAGTGTGAGCAAGATAATAAATCCAAGCCTTTCCCTTGTAATGACTAGGGCACACACACACACACACACACACACACACACACACACACACACACACACACACACACAGCCATAGTATACACTATAACTATGCAAATAAATACATTTATAATTTAAAATGGATGATGCTCGTTCCTCACACTACACAGAGTAGTTTTGATGTGCTGGTAGATAAACGTGTAGCTGATGAGAAGATGGACATCTGCCTCATTACATACTGCACACCTTCCAGCATTAAACATACACGCTAGCTAGCAAACCATGTTTAAAACACAACGAGCTAATAACAACCAGCTGTGGACATTTCTCAGCTAAATTTTAAAAGATGTAGCGCATTCGGTCTCTGTGTCTCTGTGTCTCTGTGTGTGTCTCTGTGTCTCTGTGTGTGTCTCTGTGTCTCTGTGTGTGTCTCTGTGTCTCTGTGTGTGTCTCTGTGTGTGTCCGGTTTGTATTTAATGAATGTGTTACAGTCCATATGGTGACCATTTCACTATTGTGTTTGTCTGGGAACATTTTACTCACACACACACACACACACACACATACACACATACATACATGCACACAATGAATTGAAGAGGCCCTGGTTGTCATTCATAGCATGTCTCTCACTCTAGCAGCAGTGTGTGTGTGTGTGTGTGTGTGTGTGTGTGTGTGTGTGTGTGTGTGTGTGTGTGTGTGTGTGTGTGTGTGTGTGTGTGTGTGTGTGGAGAGAGAGAGAGAGAGAGAGAGAGAGAGAGAGAGAGAGAGAGAGAGGGGGTTGGTGGATGAGGTTTTAGCCACTATGGAAACTGTTAAACAGAGAAAAATGAAGGTGGAATAGAAAACACACACACACACACACACACACACAGAGTTGTTCAGGACTGCTGTGTGAGTTGTGGTGAATATTAGTTGTGCTGCTGTTGTGAGGAACATCTGACTGTGTTCACCTTCACACTAATAATCTGATGTGTGTGATCTAATGGAGATCAGACTTTCCATCTGATCATCAAGCAGAACAGTGTGATAACCTGAGAATATATAACTAACTGTGTGTTTCTGTTTATGTGGATAATGACGGTTACAGGATGCTCCCATCACCATGCTTCACCCTGGGGGAGGGGTTTTCTGGGTTGAGGTTTTGGTCAAAACTTAATGAGTGTGTGTGTGTGTGTGTGTGTGCGCAGGTTGCCTGGACTGCTGTATAAAGTGTTTAGGAGGCGTCCCGTACGCGTCTCTCCTGGCCACCATTCTGTGTTTCTCAGGAGTTGCTCTGTTCTGTGGATGTGGTCATGTGGCTCTGAGCGGCACTCTCTCCATCCTGGAGAACAACTTCTACAGGAACTTGAGTGATGCTACCATTCTCACGGACATGTAAGTGTGTGTTTTCTAAACTCTTGGCCATAGCAGGTTTAGACAGGAAATGAGTCTGTGGAGGACACAGTGTCTTCTCCAGCTGTCTCTGCTCTCCTCCTGTCCTCCATTCCATTCATCTCATCCTAATCTCTTGTCCTCTCCTCCACATCTACACTAATATGGACGGTTTCCATCAGCTCTCCACCTTACTATATATGGTGTTTCATCTTTTCTAGCACATCATCAGAGACTCCTGAGTCCCAGGATTGCTCTCAGCTCTGTCTGGTTTACGACTTCGATTTATTCTCACGGAGTAGAAATGTCTCAGACGGGGTTCAGCTGCTGTTCGTTCAAATAAAAGCAGCTCTTGTGCAGTTTGTTCACCTATAAAACTCCTGCACTGAGATTTACGATAATAAATATAAACTTCTCACAATAATTTTTTAATCCGCATTAGTTTCTCAGTATTCCTGATATTATTACATCACAATCTCCAGGATATGCAAATGAGCCTGTACAGAGCTCAGTGATCGCCATAGCAACCAAATAAATCACTTATACAAATACTACATTTCATTTCTGCTGTTTGATTTTTTTTCTCATTATTTAAATATTGTTGAACGCCTCCAGAGAAGTGTGTGTGTGTGTGTGTGTGTGTGTGTGTGTGTGTGTGTGTGTGTGTGTGTTATCCTCTCCAGGATCTATCTGTTACAGTATGTGATTTATGGCATCGCTTCGTTCTTCTTCCTTTACGGGATCATCCTGCTGGCTGAGGGTTTTTACACCACCAGTGCAGTGAAGGAGCTACACGGCGAGTTCAAGACCACCATCTGCGGCCGCTGTATCAGCGCCATGGTAACCATCTTAAACACCTCCACCTTCCACAACACACGACACCCCACCCCCAAACCCCCCCGCCACCATCTCCACCCATCTCCACCTTCCACAACACACCCCACCACACACTCCACCACTCCACTTTCCAGCACACACACACACACACACACACACACACACACCATCTCCATCTCCTCTATGGTTTCCTGGTAGTTATTAAAGTTGAACAGTATGATGATACATTAGGAAAGTGTTTATGTTGGTTTGCCCACATTTCCAGCTGGATTTTCTCCTTGGTCACTAGTTAGCATGATTACAGCTTCCTCACTGATTTATTAACAGAATAAAGAGATTAGACGTAGCGTAGCTACACAGGCGTAATTATAAAAACAATAAAAGTGTATATATAAATATATAAAGTCTCAGATCTTTTATTTCATGGTCCTGTGTTTCAGTTTGTGTTCCTGACCTACGTTCTTGGAGTGGCTTGGCTCGGGGTTTTCGGGTTTTCCTCCATTCCAGTGTTTCTGTTTTATAACATGTGGTCAACATGTGTGTCCATGAGCTCCAGCTCTCCGGCTAACTCCTCCGTGTGTGTGGACATGCGGCAGTACGGTATGGAAAAAGGCAACACAGTATATAAAATTTACATTTTAATGATTTCAGATGAAATAAACTATTTTATTAACATTACATTTGTTCCTGAATAAACCAATATATTTTAGATGTATACAACACAATTTAAACCACCGCCAGTAGGTGGTGCTGTAGTGCTGGAAAATTAAACTGTGTTGTTATTGATATTTTTGTTCTGCTTCGTGATAAAGCTGCATATTTAATTGTAATAATTTATGATCATTTATTTATGAATTATTATTGCCGTTTTTGGCAGGTATTATTCCATGGGACGCGTCTCCGGGCGTGGCCTGCGGTTCGGATCTTCAGAACATGTGTAACTCCAACGAGGTATTACAGCAGACGTGATATTAAACGTGTGTACGTGGGGTTTAGGGAATAAATGCCTGTCCTGGCTGCAGTGGGTTGCCAGATTGTTGTGGGAATTACAATAGATACAGTTATTTGTGTGCAGTACACTTGCGTATTATTGTAGCTACAGTGTAGAGTTTACAGATTATTGTAGTAGACTGTAGGAGGGATGACAGTAGGACGGGGAGGTGGTAGATATCAGACTAAATACCAGGTTGTTGGGGGGTTTAAAGTATGTGTGTTAATCCTTGCCCAGATGTTCATGGGTTTTTATGGTTTCTCCAGATGTTCTATTTTGTCATGGTACTTGAATGTTCTCTGTATTATAGCAGGTGTGAAAACTTTAAAGATTTTCTGCCAGATGTGTTTCTCCTGCAGGAGTTTGTTCCATGTTGTCTGGAAAATACAGAGCATGTTTATTTCCCCTGTGTTTCAGTTCTACCTGTCCTACCACCTGTATATAGTTGCATGTGCTGGAGCCGGAGCTACGGTCATCTCCATGGTAAGTGTTCATGCAGGTGTTCATGCAGATGTTTGTGCAGGAGGTGTTTATTGATTTACACTTTCATCCTGAACTGTTCTGTTCATGATGTAACAGAGAGAAGAACGTCTCAGCCCACACTGAGCTCAAAAACATTGAGATGAAAACTCATTATAACGCCTTATAATCACTCTGATTCTTATTTATTTATTTATTTCATTTCTACATTTCTTCTGTTCCTCCTCCAGTTCATCTTCATGATGGCTACCACTTATAATTTTGCTCTTCTGAAGTTTAAGAGCAGAGAAGACTGTTGCACTAAGTTTTAAACTCACACGGAAATCATCATCATCATCATCATCATCATCACAGACCAATATACAAATACATGAAGTAAAAACTGAAAAGAATCCGCAGCGTAACTGATACAGCGTGTAAATATTGAACTCTTTGTGTTCTATTGTTTTAAACCAGGAAGCTCAGCTCGCTCACACGCTCTCCAGCTTCCTGATGATCTTACACACCGCTACAGATATTATTTATCCAAAAAACTAGCAGAAAAATTCAATCAACCGGTTTACAGAAAGGTTTAATAAACGTCATGCTAATTTCTCACTTAGCTTTAATGTAGACGATGAGCCAAGAGGTTTATTAACACTGCTTAGCTAATAAAGCTAACAAGTTCTCAGTTAACACACGCACACACACACACACACGCACACACACACACACACACACACACACACACACACACACACACACACACCACAAAACCAGGCTTTGTTAAAACTACGAAAAAAAGCTAATGCAGTCCTCTCATGTGAGACAACAAGCATATATATTCAAAAGATTTTCATTAAGCATTTAGCATTATGCTAACTCCGGACTGATGTCTCTTACACACACACACACACACACACACACACACACACACACACACACACACCTTACACACCACACTTTTTTACTACAAAGATAAGTTGACAGGTCTGTGTGTAAGATGTGTAAAATATTAAAAATATAACACTAGCGTGAAATTCAGCATGAGTTAAGTGGGCTAAGCTACATTTTAGCTATTTGGTAAAGCATTGTATGCTAGCTTTGGCTCAGTGCTACGCAGCTAATTACAGTAACTGAGTGCTAATACTGCACCATTTGATCAGTTAGCAAGATGTTAGCTACTACAGTCTGGCGATTCCGATTAAGAGGCTAATTTATAATAATTATAGCGTGTAAAAGCAGAACTGTCCCCTTTGTGGGGACGCGATGCAGCCAAGTTAACATTTAAACGCTTTGTTATGTGTCTGATTCCGAGCTTTTCCTCAGAAATGATGTTTATTAACAGCCACATGCTCTCTTTATTTGCTTGTTTTTATTAATGAACGTTTACTCCGTATCTTCTGAACTCAAATGTAGCCTTTTTTTCCTCTGACATACAAAATAAATGCTTTGTTTATAAAGCCATCATCTGCGTTTCTTCATCGTCATTTCAGCAACGTTTATTCGCCATTTAGACGATCAGTAACGAGGCTTCGTTCACGTTCACGTTCCTGTTCCACATCACAATGTGTCCGTACTAACCATCTGCTGCCACCTCGCCTCGCCCTGCCTTCTCCTTCCTCCATAACATCTTCCACCTGTTACTG
Source organism: Silurus lanzhouensis (assembly GCA_039877035.1). Classification (NCBI taxonomy): domain Eukaryota; kingdom Metazoa; phylum Chordata; class Actinopteri; order Siluriformes; family Siluridae; genus Silurus; species Silurus lanzhouensis. The sequence goes on along the minus strand of JBCEWE010000082.1, from coordinate 103,982 downwards.
ATTTAACATGCATCTCTGTGTGTGTGTGTGTGTGTGTGTGTGTGTGTGTGTGTGTGTGTGTGTGTGTGTGTGTGTGTGTGTGTGTGTGTGTGTTTATTATTGAGTAGGGTTCAAACAGCTAGGGACATTTATCAGGTCCTCATAAGAAAAGATTTTGTCACAGAGTGTGTGTTGTCTGGTAGAGTGACTGCAATGTTGCTGTTTAATCATTAGGTGGTTTATAGGGACCAGAATAACAGTGTCTACATATAAATACTAATAATTATATTATGTTGGGAGACAGACCTGTGTGTGTGTGTGTGTGTGTGTGTGTGTGTGTGTGTGTGTGTGTGTGTGTGTGTGTGTGTGTGTGTGTGTGTGTGTGTGTGTGTGTGTGTGTGTGTGTGTGTGTGTGGCTAGCTTGTTGTGGGTGCTGTTCCACCGGTCTCTCTTGCTTGCTTGTCATCTTAACTAAAACTTGGATGTGTCTCTTATGTTATGTGTGAATGTACTGAGCTTCTCTTGCAGTGTGTGTGTGTGTGTGTGTGTGTGTGTGTGTGTGTGTGTGTGCTTGCTCTTGGCCGTGGTTAACAGCTTCTCTCTCTCTCAGATCCACTTCCTCATGATCCTCTCGGCGAATTGGGCATACCTAAAGGACGCAAGTCAAATGCACACGTACCGAGACATCAAAACCAAGGAGGAGCAGGAACTTCAGGAGCTCCAATCAAACTCCAAACAGTGCCTCAATTCCTACTCGTAAGGATCCTGTTCACAACGGAGCCGAATACCAATCAGTATAAACACGGCCGACAGCACAAAGCTAACTAGCACTGCTGCTAACACCTGTCTGCCTGTCTGTCTGTCTTTCTGTCTGTCTGTCTTTCTGTCTGTCTGTCTGCACTAACCATCACGCTGGAGCTGAGGTTCTGTTTGTGTCTTGATGCTGTTCAGTTTGTAACTGGGGGTTTTGGAGGGTTTGGGTGAGTTGTGGGTTTGTGGGTTCTGTGACCCGGTGATCACATTTATAATTTAAACTGTTGCACTTTTTCAAAACAGGACACAAATTTTCATTTGATAAATTTGTAGAATGTCTTTGTGTGTAAAAAAGGATTTAGTGATTAAGTGACAACATGACCAGCATCATGTCCTACAAAACCACCACACGTTCCATTCATCCCTCATATTACACAGCTCTGGATTTATTTTGATCTGAATCTTCAGTTTTCTCGTTTGGGAATTTATAAAAAAGAAATAAATGTAAAAAAAAGAAATGAAATCACAGCGATGTGTTAATCACTGCTTGACTCTTTTACACACGGAAACGAATGTAATTATTATGAAAAATAACCATTATTTTATTACTCTGGTTTTCAGAGACAAGCAGCAGAGAAAGATCTCAAACAAATTCAGTAATGAAAATAATAATAAATTAATTAATTATTTAATTAAAAAAAAAAACAGTAGGAAATTTTGCCCAAGTTACTGAAATACTGAAGAAAAAAAAAAGGCTGTAATGTAGTTTATCAAAATTATTTGAATAAATTAAATAATGGAAATGTGCAGTTTATTTACACACAAACTTTAATAATAAATCATTTGACAAAAATAATGTGAAATTCAGAACATTCTGAATTTCAGTGTGATAGAGATGAGGTGAACATTTCTCTCCGTCTGTGTTTTCATGCATAGAGCTGATAATTACCGTACCCCTCGCTGTTAGAGGATATTTTTCTGTATGTATTTCTGTATGATGATCTGCTACAGGTGAAATTATGCGTCAGTTATTTAGAACAATTTGATCATTTCAAATCTTTAAATCTGCAACTTTTCCTATTAAAATGTTTGATACTGAAATGCTGTAAACTTGGTGTGTGTTTGGATTGTAGAGTTTGGATTAGTTTGTGTATTGAACTGTTCAGGTTCAGGCTGAAGTGCGGGTCGTGTTCCAGAGTCGTGTTTCAGTCTGATGATCCTCACAGTGTATTTTTATATATTGATGTTTAATTAGAAGATAAATGTTGAGCTTTTTATACATATAAAACAGTTTGTAGTCATTTGTACTGACGGATTCAGTAGGCAGTGTTTGCCTTTTTACTCTTTTATAACTGTTCACTTTCTACAGCTGTGTGTGTGTGTGTGTGTGTGTGTGTGTGTGTTATTAGGAGTGAGAGTGGAGGACGAGTGTGTGGTTACATTAGAGATTTAATCGTAACATCTCTGTACCTTTATTCCAGCTGTTCATCACTAAACTTTATTAACCTCATCAGAAAAAGTGTTTTTAATAAAAAAAATTGATGAAAAACACTGATGTTCTGTTCTCTTTATTCAAAACACTAAATCGAACAAAGTTGTTTTTCTAACCAACAGAAAAAAAAACTATATATAAATAAAAAACATTACAGGTGAAACAGTATGTGTAGTTTTATACAGAATGAAAAGAACAGGAGATTTAATATTAAAATATTAAACTGCAGGTTTATTAAAAAAAAACTAAATTCTAATAAATAAATAAACATCACATAAAACACACAAATTACTGAATATAAAATATCTGATTATTTCAACAAACTGCAAATAATAAGAACAAAAATCATAAAACTGATCAATGATGAAGTCACCAGAAATCATCATCAGCTTCATCATGGGGAAAAGCAGTGATGCTGCAGGGAGAGAGAGAGAGAGAGAGAGAGAGAGAGGGAGCAGGAGAGAGAGAGAGAGAGAGATGGAGGGAGAGGAGAGCAGGGAGAGAGAGAGAGGGAGGAGGGGGAGAGGAGGAGGGGGGAGAGAGGAGGAGGGAGAGAGAGAGGGAGGGGGGGGAGAGGGGAGGGGGGGAGAGAGGGAGGGGGGAGGGAGGGGGGGGAGGGAGGGAGGAGGAGGGGAGGGGGGGGGGAGGGGGGAGGAAGGGAGGGGAGGGAGGGGGGGAGGGGGGGGAGGGGGGGGGGGGGGGGAGGGGGGGAGGGGGGGGAGGCCGGGGGGGGAGGGGGGGGGAGGCCGGGAAAGCAGGAGAGAGAGAGAGAGAGAGAGATGGAGGGAGAGCAGGAGGGAGAGAGAGAGAGATAGAGAGACACACTGGGGTTAATTTAATACATTACTGTTTTAATAATAATAATTAAAATAACAATGAAGATTGGTAAGTGTACATGCTGTACTCAGATCAGCTAAATAAAGTAATGTGTGTGATTTGACTGAAGGACACGCCCACTCGTTATCAGGACACGCCCACTTTCATACCCTGTACATTTGAGTGAAGATTTAGGGGGAAATTCGAGGTTTCTTTCCTGTAAGAGTGCAGGGGGGCATTTATTTATTCACACAGGGGGACACAAAACAATCCTGCAGATCTACTGAACAAATATACTAATGGGTGTGGCCTCTTCCTAAATGACTCCGCCCATCCTCAGGGCACAAGAACTTACAGAAAGTGTGTGTGTGTGTGTGTGTGTGTGTGTGTGTGTGTGTGTGTGTGTGTGTGTGTGTCTTCAGGTGCATAGATGTGTGGAATCAATGCAGACACAATACATGTTACATTTTCCTTTACTTTCTCTCTCACA
>JBCEWE010000082.1:70452-87952 GCA_039877035.1 Silurus lanzhouensis | reverse complement strand
TGATTATACAGAGTCTGAACCTATTATACAAAGTTGGATCTGAATATACAAAGTCTGATCTGATTATGCAGACTCTGATCTGTTTCTACATAGTCTGAGGGGGTCTGATCGCAGTATAAAGGGTCTGATAGCAGTATAAAGGGTCTGATAGCAGTATAAAGGGTCTGATAGCAGTATAAAGGGTCTGATAGCAGTATAAAGGGTCTGATCGCAGTATAAAGTGTCTGATCGCAGTATAAAGTGTCTGATAGCAGTATAAAGTGTCTGATAGCAGTATAAAGTGTCTGATCGCAGTATAAAGTGTCTGATCGCAGTATAAAGTGTCTGATAGCAGTATAAAGTGTCTGATAGCAGTATAAAGTGTCTGATCGCAGTATAAAGTGTCTGATCGCAGTATAAAGGGTCTGATAGCAGTTTAAAGGGTCTGATAGCAGTATAAAGGGTCTGATAGCAGTATAAAGGGTCTGATAGCAGTATAAAGGGTCTGATAGCAGTTTAAAGGGTCTGATAGCAGTTTAAAGGGTCTGATCGCAGTATAAAGTGTCTGATAGCAGTATAAAGGGTCTGATAGCAGTATAAAGGGTCTGATAGCAGTTTAAAGGGTCTGATAGCAGTAGAAAGGGTCTGATAGCAGTTTAAAGGGTCTGATAGCAGTTTAAAGGGTCTGATCGCAGTATAAAGTGTCTGATAGCAGTATAAAGGGTCTGATAGCAGTATAAAGGGTCTGATAGCAGTTTAAAGGGTCTGATAGCAGTTTAAAGGGTCTGATCGCAGTATAAAGGGTCTGATAGCAGTATAAAGGGTCTGATCGCAGTATAAAGGGTCTGATCGCAGTATAAAGGGTCTGATCGCAGTATAAAGGGTCTGATAGCAGTATAAAGGGTCTGATCGCAGTATAAAGGGTCTGATAGCAGTATAAAGGGTCTGATCGCAGTATAAAGGGTCTGATCGCAGTATAAAGGGTCTGATCGCAGTATAAAGGGTCTGATCGCAGTATAAAGGGTCTGATAGCAGTTTAAAGGGTCTGATCGCAGTATAAAGGGTCTGATCGCAGTATAGAGGGTCTGATAGCAGTATAGAGGGTCTGATAGCAGTATAGAGGGTCTGATAGCAGTATAGAGGGTCTGATCGCAGTATAAAGGGTCTGATTGCAGTATAAAGGGTCTGATCGCAGTATAAAGGGTCTGATCGCAGTATAAAGGGTCTGATAGCAGTATAAAGGGTCTGATCGCAGTATAAAGGGTCTGATCGCAGTATAGAGGGTCTGATCGCAGTATAGAGGGTCTGATAGCAGTATAGAGGGTCTGATAGCAGTATAAAGGGTCTGATAGCAGTATAAAGTGTCTGATCGCAGTATAAAGTGTCTGATCGCAGTATAAAGTGTCTGATCGCAGTATAAAGTGTCTGATCGCAGTATAAAGTGTCTGATCGCAGTATAGAGGGTCTGATCGCAGTATAGAGGGTCTGATAGCAGTATAGAGGGTCTGATAGCAGTATAAAGGGTCTGATAGCAGTATAAAGTGTCTGATCGCAGTATAAAGTGTCTGATCGCAGTATAAAGTGTCTGATCGCAGTATAAAGTGTCTGATCGCAGTATAAAGTGTCTGATCGCAGTATAAAGGGTCTGATCGCAGTATAAAGGGTCTGATAGCAGTATAAAGGGTCTGATAGCAGTATAAAGGGTCTGATCGCAGTTTAAAGGGTCTGATTGCAGTATAAAGGGTCTGATTGCAGTTTAAAGGGTCTGATTGCAGTTTAAAGGGTCTGATTGCAGTTTAAAGGGTCTGATTGCAGTATAAAGGGTCTGATAGCAGTATAAAGGGTCTGATAGCAGTATAAAGGGTCTGATTGCAGTATAAAGGGTCTGATTGCAGTATAAAGGGTCTGATTGCAGTTTAAAGGGTCTGATTGCAGTTTAAAGGGTCTGATTGCAGTTTAAAGGGTCTGATCGCAGTATAAAGGGTCTGATCGCAGTATAAAGGGTCTGATCGCAGTATAAAGGGTCTGATCGCAGTATAAAGGGTCTGATCGCAGTATAAAGGGTCTGATAGCAGTATAAAGGGTCTGATAGCAGTATAAAGGGTCTGATAGCAGTATAAAGGGTCTGATAGCAGTATAAAGGGTCTGATTGCAGTATAAAGGGTCTGATCGCAGTATAAAGGGTCTGATCGCAGTATAAAGGGTCTGATCGCAGTATAAAGGGTCTGATCGCAGTATAAAGGGTCTGATAGCAGTATAAAGGGTCTGATAGCAGTATAAAGGGTCTGATAGCAGTTTAAAGGGTCTGATTGCAGTATAAAGGGTCTGATTGCAGTATAAAGGGTCTGATAGCAGTATAAAGGGTCTGATAGCAGTATAAAGTGTCTGATCGCAGTATAAAGGGTCTGATCGCAGTATAAAGGGTCTGATAGCAGTATAAAGGGTCTGATCGCAGTATAAAGGGTCTGATAGCAGTATAAAGGGTCTGATAGCAGTATAAAGGGTCTGATTGCAGTATAAAGGGTCTGATTGCAGTATAAAGGGTCTGATAGCTGTATAAAGGGTCTGATAGCTGTATAAAGGGTCTGATAGCTGTATAAAGGGTCTGATAGCTGTATAAAGGGTCTGATTGCAGTATAAAGTGTCTGATCGCAGTATAAAGGGTCTGATAGCTGTATAAAGGGTCTGATAGCTGTATAAAGGGTCTGATAGCTGTATAAAGGGTCTGATTGCAGTATAAAGGGTCTGATCGCAGTATAAAGGGTCTGATCGCAGTATAAAGGGTCTGATCGCTGTATAAAGGGTCTGATTGCAGTATAAAGGGTCTGATCGCAGTATAAAGGGTCTGATAGCAGTATAAAGGGTCTGATAGCAGTATAAAGGGTCTGATAGCAGTATAAAGGGTCTGATAGCAGTATAAAGTGTCTGATAGCAGTATAAAGTGTCTGATCGCAGTATAAAGGGTCTGATAGCTGTATAAAGGGTCTGATTGCAGTATAAAGGGTCTGATTGCAGTATAAAGGGTCTGATAGCTGTATAAAGGGTCTGATTGCAGTATAAAGGGTCTGATAGCAGTATAAAGGGTCTGATAGCAGTATAAAGGGTCTGATCGCAGTATAAAGTGTCTGATCGCAGTATAAAGGGTCTGATCGCAGTATAAAGGGTCTGATAGCTGTATAAAGGGTCTGATTGCAGTATAAAGGGTCTGATAGCAGTATAAAGGGTCTGATAGCAGTATAAAGGGTCTGATAGCAGTATAAAGGGTCTGATAGCAGTATAAAGGGTCTGATAGCAGTATAAAGGGTCTGATAGCAGTATAAAGGGTCTGATAGCTGTATAAAGGGTCTGATTGCAGTATAAAGGGTCTGATAGCAGTATAAAGGGTCTGATAGCAGTATAAAGGGTCTGATCGCTGTATAAAGGGTCTGATAGCAGTATAAAGGGTCTGATAGCAGTATAAAGGGTCTGATAGCAGTATAAAGGGTCTGATGCAGTAATAATATAAAGGGTCTGATGCAGTAAAAGGGTCGATGCAGTATAAAGGGTCTGATCGCAGTATAAAGGGTCTGATCGCAGTATAAAGGGTCTGATCGCAGTATAAAGGGTCTGATCGCAGTATAAAGGGTCTGATAGCAGTATAAAGGGTCTGATAGCAGTATAAAGGGTCTGATAGCAGTATAAAGGGTCTGATTGCAGTATAAAGTGTCTGATAGCAGTATAAAGGGTCTGATCGCAGTATAAAGGGTCTGATTGCAGTATAAAGGGTCTGATTGCAGTATAAAGGGTCTGATTGCAGTATAAAGGGTCTGATTGCAGTATAAAGGGTCTGATCGCAGTATAAAGGGTCTGATTGCAGTTTAAAGGGTCTGATAGCAGTTTAAAGGGTCTGATAGCAGTATAAAGGGTCTGATTGCAGTATAAAGGGTCTGATTGCAGTATAAAGGGTCTGATAGCAGTATAAAGGGTCTGATTGCAGTTTAAAGGGTCTGATCGCAGTTTAAAGGGTCTGATCGCAGTATAAAGGGTCTGATTGCAGTTTAAAGGGTCTGATCGCAGTTTAAAGGGTCTGATCGCAGTATAAAGGGTCTGATCGCAGTATAAAGGGTCTGATCGCAGTATAAAGGGTCTGATAGCTGTATAAAGGGTCTGATTGCAGTTTAAAGGGTCTGATCGCAGTTTAAAGGGTCTGATTGCAGTTTAAAGGGTCTGATCGCAGTTTAAAGGGTCTGATCGCAGTATAAAGGGTCTGATCGCAGTATAAAGGGTCTGATCGCAGTATAAAGGGTCTGATCGCAGTATAAAGGGTCTGATCGCAGTATAAAGGGTCTGATCGCAGTTTAAAGGGTCTGATAGCAGTTTAAAGGGTCTGATAGCAGTTTAAAGGGTCTGATAGCAGTATAAAGGGTCTGATTGCAGTTTAAAGGGTCTGATTGCAGTATAAAGGGTCTGATTGCAGTTTAAAGGGTCTGATTGCAGTATAAAGGGTCTGATCGCAGTATAAAGGGTCTGATCGCAGTATAAAGTGTCTGATCGCAGTATAAAGTGTCTGATCGCAGTATAGAGGGTCTGATAGCAGTATAAAGGGTCTGATAGCAGTATAAAGGGTCTGATAGCAGTATAAAGGGTCTGATAGCAGTATAAAGGGTCTGATAGCAGTATAAAGGGTCTGATAGCAGTATAAAGGGTCTGATAGCAGTATAAAGGGTCTGATTGCAGTATAAAGGGTCTGATTGCAGTTTAAAGGGTCTGATAGCAGTATAAAGTGTCTGATCGCAGTATAAAGTGTCTGATAGCAGTATAAAGGGTCTGATTGCAGTTTAAAGGGTCTGATTGCAGTTTAAAGGGTCTGATTGCAGTATAAAGGGTCTGATTGCAGTATAAAGGGTCTGATTGCAGTATAAAGGGTCTGATCGCAGTATAAAGGGTCTGATCGCAGTATAAAGGGTCTGATCGCAGTATAAAGGGTCTGATCGCAGTATAAAGGGTCTGATCGCAGTATAAAGGGTCTGATCGCAGTTTAAAGGGTCTGATAGCAGTATAAAGGGTCTGATAGCAGTTTAAAGGGTCTGATTGCAGTATAAAGGGTCTGATTGCAGTTTAAAGGGTCTGATAGCAGTATAAAGGGTCTGATAGCAGTATAAAGGGTCTGATCGCAGTATAAAGGGTCTGATCGCAGTATAAAGGGTCTGATCGCAGTATAAAGGGTCTGATAGCAGTATAAAGGGTCTGATAGCAGTATAAAGGGTCTGATCGCAGTATAAAGGGTCTGATAGCAGTATAAAGGGTCTGATAGCAGTATAAAGGGTCTGATAGCAGTATAAAGGGTCTGATCGCAGTTTAAAGTGTCTGATCGCAGTATAAAGGGTCTGATAGCAGTATAAAGGGTCTGATAGCAGTTTAAAGGGTCTGATTGCAGTATAAAGGGTCTGATTGCAGTATAAAGGGTCTGATAGCAGTATAAAGGGTCTGATAGCAGTATAAAGGGTCTGATAGCAGTATAAAGGGTCTGATAGCAGTTTAAAGGGTCTGATTGCAGTATAAAGGGTCTGATTGCAGTATAAAGGGTCTGATAGCAGTTTAAAGGGTCTGATCGCAGTATAAAGGGTCTGATCGCAGTATAAAGGGTCTGATTGCAGTATAAAGGGTCTGATTGCAGTATAAAGGGTCTGATTGCAGTATAAAGGGTCTGATTGCAGTATAAAGGGTCTGATTGCAGTTTAAAGGGTCTGATTGCAGTATAAAGGGTCTGATTGCAGTATAAAGGGTCTGATTGCAGTATAAAGGGTCTGATTGCAGTATAAAGGGTCTGATAGAAGTTTAAAGGGTCTGATTGCAGTATAAAGGGTCTGATTGCAGTATAAAGGGTCTGATTGCAGTATAAAGGGTCTGATTGCAGTATAAAGGGTCTGATTGCAGTATAAAGGGTCTGATTGCAGTATAAAGGGTCTGATTGCAGTATAAAGGGTCTGATTGCAGTATAAAGGGTCTGATTGCAGATTGATTAAAGGGTCTGATGCAGTATAAAGGGTCTGATAGCAGTATAAAGGTCTGATAGCAGTATAAAGGTCTGATGCAGTATAAAGGGTCTGATTGCAGTATAAAGGGTCTGATTGCAGTATAAAGGGTCTGATTGCAGTATAAAGGGTCTGATTGCAGTATAAAGGGTCTGATTGCAGTTTAAAGGGTCTGATAGCAGTATAAAGGGTCTGATTGCAGTATAAAGGGTCTGATAGCAATTTAAAGGGTCTGATTGCAGTATAAAGGGTCTGATTGCAGTATAAAGGGTCTGATTGCAGTATAAAGGGTCTGATTGCAGTATAAAGGGTCTGATTGCAGTATAAAGGGTCTGATTGCAGTTTAAAGGGTCTGATTGCAGTTTAAAGGGTCTGATTGATACTTTATGTTCCTCCTTAACCGTGTTTTTTGTACATATGAGGTTCATTATGCTTCATGACAGCCGGCAAGAAGACGGAATCAAAAACTTCTTTAATGATGTTTATGATCTATACATCAAGGTGAGCAGCAGTTTGAGTTGTTTTCATGATGATGATGATGATGATGATGATGATTGGACTGTATGATGAACACATGTCTTTGTTTCATGGCCAGTTTGCGATGAACCCCTTCTACGAGGTGAACACTCCGATTCGCTCCACAGCCTTCGAGCGTAAAGTGCAGTTTCTGGGGAAGAAGCATCTCCTGAGCTGAGAGATTATACCTTCTTTATAAATATAATATACAGTGTCCGTGTTTCTGTCCTTCACTTTACCTGCTCATCATCTCTGCTGTTCTGCTGAGGATCATCAGAAGGTCTTCGTTTTCCTGCACAACACTTTATCATACCCTTATAATCTGTTTTTCTTCATTTCTGTAGAATGAATTTGTTTCTCACTAATAAAATTCACTCTGTAAAAGCAGGCCGCTGCGTTTCACTGGTGCTTCTGGACTTGTTTTGGTGAATTATTTGGTCAGTCATTAAATCTGGAGAAATGTCAAATCTTAATCTGTGATTTCAGTGAAACTTTGACAACATCATCATCATTTCTGTTTATTGTATTAAATTTTGAGTTGAGATGTTATGGAGTGGAGTTGAGGAGGTTTTCTGCTGACACGGGGAAAAGCTCCTGAACAAAATGCTGCATCCAAATATTACAATTTAAATCAATCGTCCAAACAAACATGAAAAACCAAAATGATTTCTTTCTTTCTTTATTGTCAGAATGAAATCCATGTTAATGTTTTATTTCCTCTTGGTGAACGTCCCTCAACCTGCTCACCTTCTTTCTCCAGAAAACATCATCATGTATCTCCATCACCTTCTTTTAGATGTAAAAAATGATTGTAATTCAGGAAATTCAGATTTGTTCATGATTCAGATTTTTCTCTTCACTACAGGATTTATAACTGAATCATATGATGATCTTCAGAGACGTTTCTCTCTAAAGCAGTTTGTCCTCAGCATCACTGCAGCTCCCTGACATCAGCACCACGTGGTCCAGGCTTATCTCACCACGTACCAGCTTCTCCAACGTTCCTTCAAACACCACCTGTAACACACACAGTGAAACGTAACATGAATGGACTACAGTCGATGCTCCGTGTGAAAGTGTTCTAGATAAAGTGATGTTCAGCAGATCTTCAGACCGATTCAGGAGCTCTGTCGCTCCAGGTGATGTCCAGGTTCTCCGTGTTCCAGCCCTCGTCCAGGCCGCGTGTCCCTTCCCACAGGACCGAGTGGGATTTCCCGTTTTCCGTCAGGACTCGGAGTGTTCCCGTGTGCAGCGCCGGAAGTCTGTAGCTGAATCTCACACAGAAGCTTCTGAGACGAACAGCGTCACTGAGGAGGAGCTTCAGCCGGGCCTGCTCCCTCCGATTACCCACAATTCCACTCAGCGCCATGTAGTACTGCAGCCCTGAACAACAGCAACATACACACGCAGGTGCGGTGCTTCCTGATGATCGAACTCCACAGCGTGGGATATTTCTGAGATGTGATTGGATCTGTAATGGGTTTGTATAAGAGACGGGAAACTGATACCGTTCTGGTGATAACGTACGATCCAGTCCACATCATCATCCTGCTCCTGAACCCACTCACACTCCCCCGAGTCAAAGTCACAGTCTGTGAGGAATCCTGCATGTGCACACACACACACACACGCACACACACACACGCACACACACACACACACACACACACACACACACACACACACACACACACACACACACACACACACACACACATGTAGATTTGGACTGATGATGATTTAGCCCCACCTTTAAACACTAAGTCATGCCCCGTGTGTGTGTGTGTGTGTGTGTGTGTGTGTGTGTGTGTGTGTGTGTGTGTGTGTGTGTGTGTGTGTGTGTGTGTGTGAGAGAGAGACACAGTGTTAATATAATGTATTTATATGGGAGCTACAGTAGGTTGGGCTGAAGGAAGAGAACAGATCGAGATCTTACTCTCCTGGAGAGGAGCTGCTTTTATCTCCTTGAACTCGGTTCCTCGGCTGAAGACCACATCAGGAACTGCAAAATTTTATAAACTTTTTATTACTGATTCATGGAGAAAAAATCACTGCTCATTAACACACCGTAAACATGCGCGCACACACACACACACACACACAAACACTATTTCTGAGTATTGATTAAAATAAAGTAGTGTTCGACTCGTCACGTGTGAAAGTGTGTGTGAACTTCACTGTAAATAATCTTTATGAAAGTCATATAAATTTAATGTAAATTTAAGATCAAAAGTTTTCACCCCCTGATTCTTATCACTGTGTGTGTTACCTAAATGATGATGTGTTTTGATGTTTTGTGATGGTTCTTCAGAAGTTCCTCGTTTCTCCTGAGCAGAAATTGTAAATTTCAAAAAAGTTCTCCCACCTGTAGATTTTTATTCCCAACATCTTCTTTCCTGATCTTTATTAACTAATCATTTATAACTGGAGTGTGTGTGTGTGTGTGTGTGTGTGTGTGTGTGTGTGTGTGTGTGTGTGTGTGTGTGTGTGGTTGTGTCAGTATGAGGTGTGTGTTGAGGTTGTGAGCTCTAAACAACAGCTGTTCTGGAGCAGGATAATAAATTCTGGGGTCTTGTTTATTTGAGCAGGGGAATTTCCCTCCTTGGAGGTGAAGGACGTCTCAGACGTGTCTCTTCACGCTACACTAAACTTCTCTCAGCTCTCAGGGGCAGGAGACTACGAGCTGAGGGGTCTGGAGTCGAGGAGTTCCATGTGAGGAGAAAAAGCGTGACCAGAATGACCTCGTTACCCTTAGTGTGTGTGTGTGTGTGTGTGTGTGTGTGTGTGTGTTTGTGCGTGACACTCACAGAACACATCTCCACGAGGGGTCAGCCTCTCACCATCCACTCCATTTCCTTCCTCCTCTCCAGTCGGACTCAGTGATGTCACTTCCTCTCCTTGTCCGATGTAAACGTCTCCGTCGTAATCGAAGGGCTGCAGGTGCAGGTTGGGGGACGCCGTGGCCTCGGGCTCGGGAATGACGTTATCCAATTTCCCTCCCAGAACACGTGGCTTTGAAAGGATTTCTGGAATAACTGTTCAAAACAAACAGGACCGTAAGGACATGTCCTTCAAACATTTATGGAAGGAGTCTCAGGGCTCTGGAGTCACTCTGTCTCTCTGACGCATTCAGTTCCTCCACCCTGGGGTTGTGTTTCACACTCAATCACTACTGCATTCAACGATCATCACTGCAACCGATGTCCAATCACAGTTTACATCAGACACACCGTGTGGAGGTTCTGAGGAGGATCAGAGCTGTAGCTCCTCAACTCTGCACACTGTTAGTGATGCTCATTCCTGGACAACTCCATCAGTTTGTAGAAGCATTCGGTTGTGTTGGACATGCATGCACCTCGTTTATTTGTCACGTAACAAACACGTGGGCTTTGTACATGAAACAGGAACCAGCACCTCCCGAGTCTCCTGGTCTTTCGTTTGTCACAATCATTTCTGTTTCCTCTACTGATTCTGTTGCACTTTTTATAGACGAGCTTTCATCATCATCATCATCATCATCGTGCAGGAAAATCACCTAGAAGAGTCAGGAGTTAAACGACTCGTACTAGAAGAGTCAGGAGTTAAACGACTCGTACTAGAAGAGTCAGGAGTTAAACGACTCGGACCAGAAGAGTCAGGAGGTAAACGACTCGTACCAGAAGAGTCAGGAGGTAAACGACTCGTACCAGAAGAGTCAGGAGGTAAACGACTCGTACCAGAAGAGTCAGGAGGTAAACGACTCGGACCAGAAGAGTCAGGAGGTAAACGACTCGGACCAGAAGAGTCAGGAGGTAAACGACTCGTACTAGAAGAGTCAGGAGGTAAACGACTCAATTCTGTTTCCTCTACAAACCTACAGAGATTTTGTGATGCTTTGTTCATGCGCATCCAGTAGAAAATAAACAAATCACTTTTTGAGACGACTCGTTCTTCTGAGTCACATTAAAGACTCGTTCATGAACGACTCGTCACTACAGGGAATCAATATGGAGATAAGAAAGCCGAACTTCACACAGGTACATCCTGAAGATCACGAGGAACTGCATTAATATGGTTCCAGATTCAGTGTTTTCATGCTAACACAGCGGAACGCTGGATGTGAAGCGCATGCTAACCAGTGAGCAGCCAATACCAGGCACAAAACAATACTTCAAAAAACACTCGTCAACTTCCTGTACTTATAAAAAGCTTTTCAGCTTCAACACTGAGTCTCAGTTTAAGGTTTTATCGCTTGATGAACTCCGTCATGTTAATTTGCTCGCTAACAAACATGCTAGCATCGTATGACTCCCGCTAGTTAATTAGGATGGGAATGGGTAGTGGAGTGAGTGAGGAAGATCGAGAGATCAGTCATTAGCCTGTTAGCAAGCTGCTACAATGCTAAATCTGACAGAAGAAGCTGAGGAGATGTATTAATCCACGCTAATATATTTATGTTTTAGTGAATAATTTCATTCCATGAAGTGTTTGAGATTCACAGCAAAAACTTCTCACCGTTCTGAACCTCATCAGCGCTTCCTTTATCCGAGTCCCAGGAGCTGCTGTGATAGAAGGGTTTTACTGCAGGAAACACACAAACCACATTTCACCTTCTTCCAGTCCACGTCAACTGATCAGCAGATGGTTTAGAGATCAAAACACAGGAATGTTTTTCCATTCAAAAATAAAAACAGGGGTTTGGATGCTTCAGTCTTTTCCGATGGCAGAATTCCTGATGTGAGACCTCACCACAAACCTGAAGAAGTCTGAACCTAAACTCCAAACACTTTCACCTGCTCTCAGAGTTCTCACTAGGGCTGATAGAAGAAGTGTTAGAAGTGTGGGGATGATGATCCAGGTGTAGGTGTGAGGTGTTACAGGATGTTAGTGAAGATGTGGAGGTGAAGCGGAGAACATTATAATGGTCCTCACACCTAGCCATGGATTATCACCTGCTTCCATGATCATGTCCAGCATTGAGGAGAACCTGTGTCCTGTAAACTTCAGCTACCTCAGAAAGACTCGGAGCAGTTTCATCACATCATCCACGTGTTATCTGATCTACACATCAGAGCATCAGCTCAGACGCAGCTGAAGACATGAACACCAGGCAGCTCACATGGTTCCTGGAAGTTCCACTGAGATTAATGAGAGAATTTTGAACTCCAGATGATAAATTTTTTAGGACAGTGGATTCGTGATGTCTGTTTTTCTGCGTTTCTCTTTAATGTTGATGGATTTTATACACGTGACGTCATAATGATGTGATTAACAGGTGGATAGGTGAAACACGTGACCTGATACTGATAACCAGAGTGTGTGTGTGTGTATGTGTGTGTGTGTGTGTGTGCCAGCAGCTCTCACCTGAACACTCGAACCCGTTGCCACGGAAACCTTGTGTGCACTTGCACTTGTACGACCCCTCGGTGTTTAAACACTCGGCATGACGGCTACATTTATGAGTGTTGGCGAGACATTCGTTAATATCTGAAAGTACAGTAGAATATAATGTTATATTATAAAATAATCTGTCGCACGTTTCACCCTGGTGTTAAATATAACGGCTGTATTTTATTATTAATAACTGGTTTATAGCAGGAGCACAAAGGGGTCATTTCTGTTGGATTTACCGACACAGTCGTATTTCCCGCTGATGTATTTCAGATCGTAACCTGATGGACACTTGCAGTAGTAACTCCCGAAGGTGTTCACACACTCACGGTTGTACAGACACTGGTGCTTCCCTGCTACACACTCATCAATATCTGAATAAAAAAGAAGATTTTTTGCACTGACAAAAATTTCCAACACAATGCAAACACACACACACACACACACACACACACACACACAATAAAACCCATAGCAAAATCCTTATTACTGTAAGACCCTTTATATTTATTTTTTTACATTTATTTGCATATTTATCTGCTCTTGTCAGTTTGCACAAATCTATCTATCTATCTATCTATCTATCTATCTATCTATCTATCTATCTATCTATCCATCCATCCATCCGTCCATCCATCCATCCGTCCATCCAGGTGCTTAGCCTCCTGATTATGGCAAAAAATGTTTGATTATTATGAAAATTTTTCACTTGCAAACATTGCAATTTATCAAGATTCTGCCCTTTTTGTTTCTTTTTCTGACTTTTTCTTTCTTTAGTTTTACCACCAGATGTCGCCATTGCGTTTCTTTGCCCTGCACGAACTCTCCTTCCTTATAGGGTGCCATTACTTTTAGCTTAGTTTTGTTTGTGTAACGTAACTCACTTACCAACACACGTTTTTCCATCTGAACTGAGCTGTAAACCGGTTGAAGGACACAGGCAGCGGATTTCCCCCTGAACCTCCTCACAGCCGTACTGACAGTGAGCCACAGAACACGTTCTCGAATCTGTGCAGGAGACACACGAGAGCTACGTTACAGTCCTGATATGGAGAAGAAAGTCACGCGTGGTTGCAGGAATTCTACACGTCTGTAACGTCGTCAGTTGAACTACAGGAACGTTACTGATAGAATGATCATTGAAACGTGAGGTGATGATGAGTGAGGTAAATACGGGGTGCCAATACTTTTAGCAGAACAGCAGATATCTGAGCGCTTACTTGCACACGATCCGTCAGACATTAGCATGTATCCGTTCAGACAGTAGCACATGTAGCTCCCGAAGGTGTTCATGCAACGATGCTCACAGGGACGAGGCTTCAAACCACATTCATTTAAATCTGCAGACAGGAAACAGACAGAAACTCGTTACTCTCATGTTTCACGAGCTGGAGGTCAACGATCCACAGGTTCACACTTAAAAAAAAAAAATAAAGCAAAAAAATCTTCAATCAGCTACATGAGAACACGTGTCATTGTTGGCTTAGCAAAGAACAGTACCATATGCTAAAGAGCACAGCTAGTCTTTATATTATTAATAAATGACATACAGCACTTTCATAGCTAGCACTAGCGCTAAATTGTTAGCTGTGAGAGTTTATATCCATGAACACAGTGAGAAACCAGAATGCTAAAAATGCTAGCACAGTGAACACGTTTTTTACTGCTGATCCATTAAAATAAAGTATAAACTGTTCTACACACCTTGACTACATGTTTTTCCGCTGTATCCCGGGAAACATTTGCACTTATTGGGCCCCACACACTCTCCGTGTTTACATCCGAATTCACATTGAGCTGAAAAAACACACACTTTCCTGATTAGCGGCTGTTTCAGAACGAGACTGAGGAACTCACAATCTGTACACGTGTTTAAACACACAAATCTATAGGGTAATACTTAACTGTGTAGCTTTAGCCAGGTAGCTAAATTCCTCACAAATAAACGTTATAAACAAATCTTGTTTTACACTAGCTTTAGCAAAAACATTGAGTCTTGCCAACAATACGATGGCTAAAGTTAGCTTAAACTACGCTATACATACCTGTATATTGCTCCAGGATTTATCTCAGTGCTACGATGGACACGAATCAGCTCATCGAATGATTTTTTACAAAATGGAATGTAATAAAGTTTTGAATACTGATTATATAGAAAATTTATAATTTTATATAACGAACCTTCACACTGGCCTTTTGTGTTTTTCTTCCACCCGTAGCAACATTCCAGACGACTGCCGTAGCGACACACACCCTGTAGATTTCCGACCTGCCTGCTTTGCCTTTAATGCAAACACATTACACACGTGTGTGATATTCCTGCAAGCATTGTGACAATATTTACCAAACTAGCGCGATAGCATGCTAATCAGTTACACATTCTCACAAACTAAGCTAGCTTTGGTTTAAACTAGCGCTTAGCAAACAATAAATCTTATTAAAAAGGATGCAATAAAAGCGTTTGGAAAACATTAGCAAAGCTAGCTAGATAGCTGAAGCAACTTACTAGCTTAGCTAGCATAAAAAGCTAACAGGAAATCTATTTATTCATGCACACCGTTTATTTACTTGCTAATCTAGCACTTATATATATATATATATATATATATTATTATTATTATTTTTTTTTTTTATTGAGCTTGTCTTAACTGTGTGTGTGTGTGTGTGTGTGTGTGTGTGTGTGTGTGTGTGTGTGTGTGTGTGTGAAAGCGGAAGTCTGGTTTTAACGCTACATTGGAATGACCGTAATTACGCGCTTCTGAGACGTAATAACGTGAGCCGTGTGGTAACTGAGGCTCCATAGAAGTGATTGAGGTGTTGCACGTGAGGGTTTGGGGAAGAACGTGATGAAATTACTGTAATTATGTGTCGCTTCTGCTTGTAATCAGACACACAAACGGCTGTTTGTTGGGAAAAAAATCCACAATATGCTACATGCAAAACAAAGCTAAGCTTCACTATAGTGTCAGTTTTTCTCACGGCTCCTCGAGTCGGGATGCCAAAGGTTCGGTTTAGTTTTTGTTTTAGCCATAAACTACACAACGAGTTTACAGTATCACTGATTTGCATTTAGCCACACCCACAAAACTTCATTAAAGACAAAGAGCAGAAATAAAATTATGACTAAATGGTGAAAAAGTGCCTCATTCACTCAGTAGCTAAGACATCGTGGCTCTTTGGCTAATTTAGACCAGCGCTAACGCTCCTGCCTTTTAGGGTGCCATTACTTTCATCAATAGATTTATTAAATCTGTAATTGATTCTTGAGGACCAAATCTTTGTGTAAATCCTCCTGTTAAAAACTCACAATGAACATCTTCATCCGCCAGTTTGAAAAGTTCAAGTTAATTCTATCTGTCAGGTAACGTAGCATTGAATCAAACATCTCAAAGTGAAAAAACATGCTGTAAGATGGCTTGCTGGGTTTAGGATGATTGCAAACGTGTGATGCTAACCGCGCATTTAGCGTGACGGCGAGTGTGTGTTTAACGTGATGCTGAGAGTGTGTTTGGCGTGATGGCGAGTGTGTGTGTTTAGCGTGATGGTGAGTGTGTGTTTAGCGTGATGGTGAGAGTGTGTTTAGCATGATGGTGAGTGTGTGTTTAGGGTGATGGTGAGAGTGTGTTTAGCATGATGGTGAGAGTGTGTTTAGCATGATGGTGAGTGTGTGTTTAGAGTGATGCTGAGAGTGTGTTTAGCATGATGGTGAGAGTGTGTTTAGCGTGATGGTGAGTGTGTGTTTAGCGTGATGGTGAGAGTGTGTTTAGCGTGATGGTGAGAGTGTGTTTAGCATGATGGTGAGTGTGTGTTTAGAGTGATGCTGAGAGTGTGTTTAGCATGATGGTGAGAGTGTGTTTAGCGTGATGGTGAGTGTGTGTTTAGCGTGATGCTGAGAGTGTGTTTAGCGTGATGGTGAGAGTGTGTTTAGCATGATGGTGAGAGTGTGTTTAGCATGATGGTGAGTGTGTGTTTAGAGTGATGCTGAGAGTGTGTTTAGCATGATGGTGAGAGTGTGTTTAGCGTGATGGTGAGTGTGTGTTTAGCGTGATGCTGAGAGTGTGTTTAGCATGATGGTGAGAGTGTGTTTAGCGTGATGGTGAGTGTGTGTTTAGCATGATGGTGAGAGTGTGTTTAGCGTGATGGTGAGTGTGTGTTTAGAGTGATGCTGAGAGTGTGTTTAGCATGATGGTGAGTGTGTGTTTAGCATGATGGTGAGTGTGTGTTTAGCGTGATGCTGAGAGTGTGTTTAGCATGATGGTGAGAGTGTGTTTAGCGTGATGGTGAGTGTGTGTTTAGCGTGATGGTGAGAGTGTGTTTAGCGTGATGGTGAGTGTGTGTTTAGCGTGATGGTGAGAGTGTGTTTAGCGTGATGGTGAGTGTGTGTTTAGCGTGATGGTGAGAGTGTGTTTAGCGTGATGGTGAGTGTGTGTTTAGCGTGATGGTGAGAGTGTGTTTAGCGTGATGGTGAGTGTGTGTTTAGCGTGATGGTGAGAGTGTGTTTAGCGTGATGGTGAGTGTGTGTTTAGCGTGATGGTGAGAGTGTGTTTAGCGTGATGGTGAGTGTGTGTTTAGCGTGATGGTGAGAGTGTGTTTAGCGTGATGGTGAGTGTGTGTTTAGAGTGATGCTGAGAGTGTGTTTAGCGTGATGGTGAGAGTGTGTTTAGCATGATGGTGAGTGTGTGTTTAGCGTGATGGTGAGAGTGTGTTTAGCATGATGGTGAGTGTGTGTTTAGCGTGATGCTGAGAGTGTGTTTAGCATGATGGTGAGTGTGTGTTTAGCGTGATGCTGAGAGTGTGTTTAGCGTGATGGTGAGAGTGTGTTTAGCGTGATGGTGAGAGTGTGTTTAGCATGATGGTGAGTGTGTGTTTAGCGTGATGGTGAGAGTGTGTTTAGCGTGATGGTGAGAGTGTGTTTAGCGTGATGGCGAGAGTGTGTTTAGCGTGATGGTGAGAGTGTGTTTAGCGTGATGGCGAGTGTGTGTTTAGCGTGATGGCGAGAGTGTGTTTAGCGTGATGGTGAGAGTGTGTTTAGCGTGATGGCGAGTGTGTGTTTAGCGTGATGGCGAGAGTGTGTTTAGCGTGATGGTGAGTGTGTGTTTAGCGTGATGGCGAGAGTGTGTTTAGCGTGATGGTGAGTGTGTGTTTAGAGTGATGCTGAGAGTGTGTTTAGCGTGATGGTGAGTGTGTGTTTAGCGTGATGGTGAGAGTGTGTTTAGCATGATGGTGAGTGTGTGTTTAGCGTGATGCTGAGAGTGTGTTTAGCATGATGGTGAGTGTGTGTTTAGCGTGATGCTGAGAGTGTGTTTAGCATGATGGTGAGAGTGTGTTTAGCATGATGGTGAGTGTGTGTTTAGCGTGATGCTGAGAGTGTGTTTAGCGTGATGGTGAGTGTGTTTAGCGTGATGCTGAGAGTGTGTTTAGCGTGATGGTAAGAGTGTGTTTAGCGTGATGGCGAGTGTGTGTTTAGCGTGATGGCGAGTGTGTGTTTAGCGTGATGGCGAGTGTGTGTGTTTGGCAAGATGCTGAGAGTGTGTTTAGCGTAATGGCAAGCAGGGGGTTTAATGTGATGCCCGAGCGTGTGCTAAGCGTGACGAGGGGAGATATTTCGATGTTATAAACAG
>JBCEWE010000082.1:62952-65452 GCA_039877035.1 Silurus lanzhouensis | reverse complement strand
TGACATTTTTCATCTGAAGAAATGGAAGTAATTCATTCATCTTAAAATGAGAGCATCATCAGATCAAATCCAGCATGTTGTTGGCAGACCCCCAGCACATCAACATGTATATTTACAGTTATATATTTCATTTATATGTTTTATTTTACTTTGTAGAGAAATGTGTTTGATGGGTTTCCTGTTTTTCTGTGACAGAATCTGATCTATTTTTCATGAATTTGATCTTCAGCCAGTTTCCATGACACTAAATCAAAGCCAGTCTCTGCAGATCTGAACTTGATGAAACTCACCTGTTTGCAATCACACACACTCTCTATAAATTACTGCTTCACTGGCGGCTCACGCCTGAGCTTTTTCTCTGCACCACTTTAAATAAAAGTTAGATCAGTTTATCATTAGATTCATCACAGCTAAAGTGCCTACAATAAGATCCAGTTTTACAGATCAGAAGTTTTCCTCCTGGTATATTTTATAAATCAGCTCTTATGGGCAGTTCTTTATTATTAAGTGTTGCACAAAATATTCAATATAAATATAACATTTAGTTCTTTACACTAAAATCATTTGTAGCTTTTAATAAGTTTAGTCAGTTAAATCCATTAATATTTACCAGGACCCTGTTCTGATTTCTCTCCTTCAAACATGATTATTTGTGACTTTTATATTGATTTTGATCACCAGGAAGAACGTCTGAGAACCTCACGTGTCCATACCTGCTAGACTGTAAATAAATCAGTGTAACACTTATAAACTCCTGATTTAACACGGACTTTCATATAGACTGTAATCCACACTGTAAATCTCATGATATTTAATAAAGCAATGATTTAGATGTTTAAAATGTAATGTTCCAGAAGCTCTCATGCTTCATCCTGTAATTCATTTGCAGTCATTTAGCAAACACTTTTTTCTCTTTTGTCTTGATTGATAATATTCTCTATAATAGACTAAAGATATAATGTTGGAGTTGAGGGATCGGTCCTCACACGACTCGTATCTGACAGATCACAGTATCTCTGGATGGAGTTCTCCAACAATTTCAAACCCTTAACAGGTTACTGTTTTATTCAGACTGTGAATGAAAGGAATCTCAGGTTCTGAACATTTATTTGGAACAGGAGTTGTGTTATATAAAAATATCCACCAGGAGAAATGTGTTCAGTATTGTGACTGAGATCTTTTGTAAATGAAGATTTAAGATCAACAGAAAACTCAAATGTTCTCCTTATTAATTAAAGTGTGTGTGTTGATGAAGCACTTTTACAGCTACATACTACTAATACATCATATACAGCTTCCTTGGTCCAGAGCTTCAGATTTATTGAGGAATAAACAAACATCAAGTCCAGCAGTACTGATTCTGAAGGTTCTGTGGAGATTAGATTCACATGGCAGCACATAGAGACTGAAATCTGATTGGACAAAACATCTACCATCCACATCCACGTACTGAAGCAGTGCAGCCGAGAAACACTCCCACATGAAGAGAAGAAACTGATGGAAGAAATTAATACAATTTCATCAAACAAATATTAGAATTTATGTTGTAAATGTAGATCAGAACTTCTGATAGTGTTTAGACCAGCAGAGAAGTGTTTGCAGAGAAGGTTTTGCTGACCTTCTATTTTTTTGACCTTATAATTATAAAAAAAAAAGTGTACATTTTTAAAATGTGTGTGTGTGTGTGTGTGTGTGTGTGTGTGTGTGTGTGTGTGCTCTTGCTTTACTATTGGCTTCAGTGTTCCTCCCAAACCCCAGAGCTCCTGTGTGACCTTTTTCTAGCGATAATGATTTGAGAACAACTAATGTTATTTGAGAGAATTAAGAACTGATTTAGGGATTGGGCTTGAAAATTTCCGTCTGCGTTGATTGTGATGTAATTTCAGTATCAGTGTGTGAACCCCTGGATGCCTGTAATGTCACACACACACACACACACACACACACACACACACACACACACACACACACACACATTCATTTGTTATTAAAAGTAGGAAAGTAAGGTGGGTATGTAAATAATCAGTATGTTGATGTGATCTGTGTTCTGATTGGTCCTCTGGAGAACACGTCACAGACCATGGCAGGTATGTGTGTGATCATATCTGAGGTATGAACACGATCTTGAAAAATATCACACATATAATTGATTAGTAAACTGTATGTAAATAAACCCTTTGGTGCTCATATTCCTGCAGTATGGCACTACATTTACAGCCTGCAATACCACACTTCACCAGGAGAGGCCGCTCTCTGCCCTGTACAGGTGTGGGGTGATCGTCTCTATTGTCTACATTGTGTTTCTCTGAGAACTCTTTATTCTCTACACTCAGTGTTCCTGACCGAGTTTAGCAAAGTTCTGCTGATGTTTCTGACTGCTCTCCAACACTAACATTTTGAAATGATGTGGAGAATAAATCAATGTTTTATGAATAAATAAAAAAGTTTACATGCCCCAAATGCAGGAAAGAACGTGATCCCTCAACCAACAAATGAGAAA
>JBCEWE010000082.1:47952-57952 GCA_039877035.1 Silurus lanzhouensis | reverse complement strand
TAAGACCTGAGATTAGTGAGATGTATGTTTGTTTAGTTTGTTGTGAAAGTGTTTGTTTAGTTTTGGAAAATCTTTATTTCATTAAACACCATAAGAAGGTGAAGGATAAAGGATTTATTTACTGAAACTTGAATGTAAAACCATTTACACACTTTACACACAGCATTATTGTAAATAAACTTCACCAGGGATTAATGACTTCATCCTGGAAAAGCCCTGCTGGGGTTTAGACTCCTCCCACAGGGCGTGTCTATGAGATGATTGACAGGAGGTCCACCCTGACACAACAAATTTCCCAAACGTCAATGTAGCCGTGTCATAATCACCTGATAAATTCTTCAGCTACATGTTCAGATACACAACATACAGTAGTAATGATGTTTAATTACTCAGGACAGAAGAATGAAAAAAGGAAAGAAAGAACATTAAAGAATATGAGCCTAAAACTAGTGTATTACTCTGTGTGTGTGTGTGTGTGTGTGTGTGTGTGTGTGTGTGTGTGTGTGTGTGTGTGTGTGTAGTTATTTGCGGGCGAGGATGCTGTGGTAGTGTGTCCCCGTCAGTTTTGTGTGTGTGTCCCAGAAGCCGGCGGTGTTCAGCAGGTGTGTGTACTCGGACACTTTCCGCTCTCGACCCTCTGTCTGAACCAACATGTTTAGTGTGTAGAGCTGAGCGGAGAGAGGACCACTGTTATCTTCATACAGGAGGGACTCGATCACTAACACACCCCCTCCTACACACACACACACACACACACACACACACACACACAAGCAGTAATCCTCAGAGAACGGTCTACAGCAAAGACACAACACAGACTGGAAAAATACAGTATTGTTTGTGTGTGTGTGTGTGTGTGTGTGTGTGTGTGTGTGTGTGTGTGTGTGTGTGTGTGTGTTTATGTGTGTATGTATGTGTGTATACCAGGCCTGCAGGCTTGGTAAACTTTGTTCAGCAGCTCTACACATCGCTCATCTGTCCAGTCATGCAGAATCCTTGCCAGGATGTAAAGATCAGCCTCAGGAAGTGCATCTTTAAAAAAGTCTCCTACACACACACACACACACACACACACACACACACACACACACACACACACACACACACACACACCTGTGAAAAGTCTGGAATCTGTGATGAACAATTCTGTAGGAAGTTGATTGGATATGTAATGATCCTCCACCTTCATGGAATAATATTCTCTGGTTCTCCTCGGGCAGGAAGTGATCACGACACACTCTCACGACTCTCGGCAGGTCAAAGATCGTGACTTTACACGTGGGGTAAATGGACACACACTGCTGGGCCAGAGCTCCACTGCAGCCTGCAAACACACTTTTACTGCAGTTATTCAGATTTTATTATAAATAACATTAAATATCATTCAATGTGCAGCAAAAGACAATTCACAAGGAAACACTCTGGTGTGTCCGGTAGCTCCACCTAGTGGCCGAAATTCATACTTCACTGAATATATACAAACCGAATAAAAAAGTCATCCATACCATCATCTACACCATCATTCATCCATACCATCATCTACACCATCATCTACACTATCATCTACCCCATCATTCATCCATATTATCATCTACACTATCATCTACCCCATCATTCATCCACACCATCATCTACACCATCATTCATCCATACCATCATCTACACCATCATCTACACTATCATCTACCCCATCATTCATCCATACCATCATCTACACCATCATTCATCCATACCATCATCTACACCATCATCTACACTATCATCTACACCATCATTCATCCATACCATCATCTACACCATCATCTACACTATCATCTACACCATCATTCATCCATACCATCATCTACACCATCATCTACACTATCATCTACACCATCATTCATCCATACCATCATCTACACCATCATTCATCCATACCATCATCTACACCATCATCTACACCATCATCTACACCATCATTCATCCATACCATCATCTACACCATCATTCATCCATACCATCATCTACACCATCATTCATCCATACCATCATCTACACCATCATCTACACCATCATCTACACCATCATTCATCCATACCATCATTTACACCATCATCTACACCATCATCTACACTATCATCTACCCCATCATTCATCCATACCATCATCTACACCATCATCTACACCATCATCTACACCATCATTCATCCATACCATCATTTACACCATCATCTACACCATCATCTACACTATCATCTACCCCATCATTAATCCATACCATCATCTACACCATCATTCATCCATACCATCATTTACACCATCATCTACACCATCATCTACACTATTATCTACCCCATCATTCATCTACACCATCATCTACATCATCATTCATCCATACCATCATCTACACCATCATTTATCCATACCATCATTTACACCATTATCTACACCATCATCTACCCTATCATTCATCCATACCATCATCTACACCATCATTCATCCATACCATCATTTACACCATCATCCACACCATCATCTACACTATCATCTACCCTATCATTCATCTACACCATCATCTACATCATCATTCATCCATACCATCATTTACACCATCATTCATCCATATTATCATCTACACCATCATTCATCCATACCATCATCTACACCACATTCATCCATACCATCATTTACACCATCATCCACACCATCATCTACACTATCATCTACCCTATCATTCATCCATACCATCATCTACACCATCATTCATCCATACCATCATTTACACCATCATCCACACCATCATCTACACTATCATCTACCCTATCATTCATCTACACCATCATCTACATCATCATTCATCCATACCATCATTTACACCATCATTCATCCATATTATCATCTACACTATCATCTACCCCATCATTCATCCACACCATCATCTACACCATCATTCATCCATACCATCATCTACACCACATTCATCCATACCATCATTTACACCATCATCTACACCATCATCTACACTATTATCTACACCATCATCTACACTATTATCTACCCCATCATTCATCCACACCATCATCTACATCATCATTCATCCATACCATCATTTACACCATCATCTACACCATCATTTACACCATCATCTACACCATCATCTACACTATTATCTACCCCATCATTCATCCACACCATCATCTACATCATCATTCATCCATACCATCATTTACACCATCATCTACACCATCATTTACACCATCATCTACACCATCATCTACACTATTATCTACCCCATCATTCATCCACACCATCATCTACATCATCATTCATCCATACCATCATTTACACCATCATTCATCCATACCATCATTTACACCATCATCTACACCATCATCTACACTATCACCCACACCATCATCCATCCATACCATCATCTACACCATCATCTACATCATCATCCATCCATACCATCATCTACCCCATTATCTACACCATCATTCATCCATACCATCATTTACACCATCATTCATCTATACCATCATCTATTTATTTATTAATTATTTATACATCTTCCTGGTCTACCTCCAAGATCGCAGATGCTCCTGAACTCAGAAAGGTTGAAGGCAGTGATCACGTCTCGGCCACAGACGTTCCAGATGGAGTTCATCAGCTGCATGAACTTCACCAATTCCTCCTCAGACCTTCAATACAAACACGCTGCTTGTTCAGATAAACAGTAATAAAGAACTCTAAGGTGGACTACAAAACAGCTACCAAAAAACAAGTCTGAATGACCTTCATGATCCAAACTGAAGGTCTGATTTCAGAGTAGAACATGCCAAAACATCTAAACTGTTCTTGTGGCTGCTGCTGTGAAGCTCCACAACATTAAAGTCCTCATGTTCTCCTGGACCTTTCAACCTCAACACAACCCCAAGACTCTGTTGTCCATTCTTATGAGCCTTGGAATCCATGGAACAGAATGGTAAACACACACACACACACACACACACACACACACAGTCACCTGTAAAGAGCTTGGAACAGGTCCTTGGAGCTGATACCGAAGGCTTTCTCATACTGATTCCTTCCCTCTCTGAAGACAGACAATAACATTACTGATGATCTATCTCTGGACATGTTCGTGTCCCTCATGTTCTCCTACTTTATATCCAGCACATGGAGAAGATTAAGTTCTCACCTGATTGCATCAGCCAGGTAACACCAGCAGAGGTATATGGTGTTGGAGTTATACTCAATCGAGTGATAAAGAGACCGTGGACTCGATTTCGTCAGAAACGTGGTGGACATTTCTGTGTTACTGTAGACAACTTGGACACACACACACACACACACACACACACACGCACACACACACGCACACACACATACACACTCATCAAATCCTCTGTAAAGCCATAGTGTGGAAATCCACCTTCTGTATAAAGACATGCACTTCTGAGCTTTCACTGTCTTCTGTTTCACCACAACCTTCTGAGAAACTCTTCATAATTGTATCTAGACCCTGGTCCACCGTACTCTAGAGGAACATTTCTACCAAGCTACTAGAGCACCAATCCAGGCTTAGAAGGTGAGTTTCGGTTATAAGATCTTCCCTGAGGGTCTGTGCTGGAGCAACCACACCCCAGGTTCACACAGGAGCTTCAGGGGGTTTCTTTAGCTTCTATCACTGATATATCTGGAGCTCCATCAATGTTGCCATGGGTGCTTCATGAAGGAATCCAGCTGCAGATGATTACCTCAGTAAAGAGGAAGTTGCTGATCCTGCATAGCTGAGGTGAAGTCAGGACATCAGATTGGAACTTCATCCAATCATCATCTTTATACACCAGGAGAAAGAAACTCGGGAGGACTGACCTTCTCACTCCTCACCAAGACGAAAATCAACAAGAGCAGGACCCTAAATCTCTTCCACTCACCTGCTTCCTCACTCCATCTTTTAAGATATAACAAAGGAGACTTAGACACCAAACCTTCTGAGAAGGTCAGGTGGAAAAGCCCGTGGTGCAGAGGCTCACGTGTGTAAAGTTCTCCAGCCACAGCAGTGCTGTTTCTCGCTCTCTACACTTTACACTGAATCTAAACGAATGTGTTTTATTGTTTCTCGCAGCATTTCAGAATAAAAGTGAGGTATCTTCATGAGATGATCCTACCTTGTCCTTTCTCATCAGAATGTGTGATGAGGAGCTGAAGTCCAGCACAAGCTGATAGAAGTCTCTCTGTTCCATCTGTACTCATTCCCAGCTCCTGCGCTACTTCCTGTGCAGTTAGAGGGCGCTGTGAGGCGTGCAGGTGATCGAACAGCCCCAACTCACACGCCACGAACAGAGTCTACTCAAAACAACAGAAACACGTCCTGATGCTCACACCACCAATAAAGACATGAGGAACACAGTGCAGGTCCATATCACACTGATCCTGCGTCCGTCAGCGCAGGTCCACCACACATCCACACGTCTGCAACCATCAGACACATCATGTGGAGGAACGTGTCTTACAGAACATCTGAGAAGACAAACGTATCTTACCTTCGACACCATGAAGCCCTCCATGTACTCCAGAAGCTTTTTAGGATAAATGTCTTCTTTAGCTACAGCCATACTCCTGGTCCACTCACGTGTGTGTATGTGTGTGCGTGTGTGTGTGTGCGTGTGTGTGTGTGTGTTGAAGAGACAGATGCACAGTGGGAATAATCGGATTACTGCAGCTTACTGGACCTTCTGACCTGCTGAACAAGCGAAGCTACTTCACATTAAACACACGATCATCTGCAGCGCTCAGGTGTCTGAGAAAACTTCAGATCAGGACATGCGGGATCGGATTGAGTCAGATTGGGTTACACTAGATCAGACTGGGTCAGATTGAGTCAGATTGGGTTACGCTAGATCAGACTGGGTCAGATTGAGTCAGATTGGGTTACACTAGATCAGACTGGGTCAGATTGAGTCAGATTGGGTTACACTAGATCAGACTGGGTCTGATTGGGTTACACTAGATCAGACTGGGTCAGATTGAGTCAGATTGGGTTACACTAGATCAGACTCGCTCAGATTGAGTTACACTAGATCAGACTGGGTCAGATTGAGTCAGATTGGGTTACACTAGATCAGACTGGGTCAGATTGAGTCAGATTGGGTTACACTAGATCAGACTGGGTCTGATTGGGTTACACTAGATCAGACTGGGTCAGATTGAGTCAGATTGGGTTACACTAGATCAGACTCGCTCAGATTGAGTCAGATTGGGTTACGCTAGATCAGACTGGGTCAGATTGAGTCAGATTGGGTTACACTAGATCAGACTGGGTCAGATTGAGTCAGATTGGGTTACACTAGATCAGACTGGGTCAGATTGAGGGTGATAATGATATTAGTGATTATATGGACCTACAGATTTGTTGGGTTCTGGTGTTGTGAATGTGTATGAAGAAGTAAAATCAGGGCTGGTGGACGTTAATGATTCTCTCATGTACTGGTGACAAATTAAACACAAACTCCAGCAACACCACAAAGTCTTCCAGCTCGTTAGATGTTTATCACACAAATCAATGCATTAAAACCTTTTCAGAGATCCTGAGGCCTGGTGTGAACAGCTGCTATCTGTGGCTTCTGGATCTTCAGTGAGCTGCTGGTGGAAAAACATCTGATTGTAATCATGTGAAGTGCGCACTAAACTGGGCCACGTCCCAATCCCCAGGCTGGAGGAACAGGATTATAGCAGTGGTGATTAGATTCAGAGTAAGAAACAGTGAAGTGTAACTCAGGGGTCATGTGGGCTTTAAATAACAGACCCAGAAAACAACCTGACACCGACGTGTGTGTGTGTGTGTGTGTGGACATGGTGGAAGAATCCCATAATGCATTGGGGCATTGTGCTGGAGCAGTTGTTAGTATAATTAACATCTCGGTGAAGAGAAGTGTGTCAGAGAAGATGAATGGATCTGGTACCAAAACGAGCCTTTAAACAGTGAAAAATGATTTTATTTTTTTAATCATTTGTCCAAATTCCTTTAAAAATGCTCCAATGAACAGACTTCATTAATCACTTTATTGTTTTAATTAATTATTAAACGAACTGATTATTTAATTGTTGTTTAAAATCTAATGAATGAATTAAAACCGAATGAAAGTGGGTTCAGGAAGATGTTTATTATCTACAACATGTTTAGGAAGGAGTCTCACTCACACACACACACACACACACGCACGCACGCACACACGCACGCACGCACACACACGCGCACGCACGCACACACACACACGCGCACGCACGCACACACACACGCACGCACACACGCACACGCACTGTAGAGGTTTTTATGAGTTTGGAGCGCGTGAGATCTCAGACGTTCACGCAGCACTACAGATGTTTATTTACAGAAGAACACAAATACAGAACACAGCTTTGGTTTTGTGGTGTGAGAAATCAGACACTCCAGCAGGAGGAAGAACGTGTGTGTGAAGATTTCAATCAGTGCTGATGTTCTGTAAATAAAACTGGCCCTGAAGAACAGCTGAAACACTCCACGCTATGAGAGGGATTGGCGTGATGATCACGTGTAGTGTGACGTGTAACTCGTTAGATAAATAAACACGAAACATGGTGGAAATAAATCCCATGTAATTGCAGTAAAACATGGCAGTTATAAACACGCTGTAATGACCGGATTGCGCTAATCACTCAGGAGGAATACGCTAATGCTAATCAGACGTTTAGCATTCATCTTTGAAGGTATGAAAATTGTTAGACACGCTAGTAACACTAAAGCACATTCATGCTAACTCAAATGAAAACAACAACAGAAAAAGCATCGGCTGTAGAGTCGTCCCCGTGTCACGTGACTCCTGGGTAATCTTCACCGTCTTAATAAAGCGCTAATTAGCATGTTTCTTACATATCCACACATCCAGATGTTTTCAGTGACGTTTGGATCGCCGACTCCGCCCTCGGCTGGAAGAGCGACTCGCGCTCCGCCCACTGCTGCTGCTGCTGCTCCGCCCATGGCTGTACCGATGGCTCCTCCCACTTTTCCCATTGCCCGGAATACCCTGGCTACGTCGCCTCTGACTCCTGCTCAAACTCCGCCCCTGAACCGCCCTCCTGCTCCGACTTCGTCTGTGTCCGTATGGGTGACGTTGGTTACTGCTCCGCCCCTGGGCACTCCTACTCTGGCTCCGACTCCTCCCACAGTTGCGATTCCGTTCTCTCTGGGTTTTTCGCTCCTCCTCTTTTCCTGATTTGCCCTCGTGGTGACCCCCAGTGGCAGCGGGGGTAATTTCATTGCGCCCCTCTGCCTTGGTAGGCTCAACACTAGGCCCCTCCCACTTCTTAATCTCACCATTAGACTCCACCCCCTGGTTTGTGCTTTTTTTCAAAAGGTTCCCCAGCAATCTGTCTCTCAGCTCACGTTCTTTCTTCTGGAGCTCCAGAGCTCGAGCCTTCTCACCCTCCACCCTGCGCAGCTCCTCCTCCTGTTTACACCGAAGCTCCGCCTCCTGCAGGCGCCGAACCTCTGCCTCTTCCTCTAGCCGCGTCAGTTCGGCCTTCTCTCGCTCCAGCTGCTCCTGCTTCAGGGCCTGTGGACCAAGAAGAACCTGCAGATCATCTACAGAATCACGACGTAAAGCTGGATATAACTGTAAACTGATAAAAAGCACGAGTCTGACCTTGGCCCTGCTCAGCAGCTCGGCGATGAGCCGGATGGACTGAAGGTTCCTCTGCGCCAGAAGCAGCTTCCTCTCCTCCATGGCGATCTTCTGGTGGAGTTTCTTTTGCTCCTCCTCCTGCTGCTTCTTCACTTTCTTCTGGTTCTTCTTCTCCTC
Source organism: Silurus lanzhouensis (assembly GCA_039877035.1). Lineage (NCBI taxonomy): Eukaryota > Metazoa > Chordata > Actinopteri > Siluriformes > Siluridae > Silurus > Silurus lanzhouensis. The sequence goes on along the minus strand of JBCEWE010000082.1, from coordinate 49,130 downwards.
TCGCTCCTTTAGCTTCTGCTCTCGTTTACGCAGCTTCTCCTCTCGCCTCTTTTCCTTCTCTTCCTCCTCCAGCTCACGCTGCTTTCTACACACACACACACACACACACACACACACACACACACACACACACACACACACACACACAGAGTTCAGAGCTATGAGGTAAAGATCTGAGGTTCTGCTCAGGTTTGATCCCAGATGTTTTATCTCCAGCCTTTAAAGCTGGATGGTGAAAATGTGTATAATTCAGTAAAGAAGTGCAGAACATCACAACATCTGGAGTTCCTCAGGATCCTCTCATTAAAACTGAATGAATGAGTTCAAACATTACCGTTCTTCCTCCTTGCGTCTCTCCTCCTCCTCCTTCTCACGTCGTTTCTGCTCCTCCCTCTGCTTCTCCAGCTCCTGAAGCTTCATGCGCTCCTGGTGTCTCTTTTTCAGAGACAAGTCGCTCAGGTGTTTGGTGGTGTCGAAGCTCACCTGCAGAGAATTCAGTGTGAAGGTGATGATGAATGTGAAGTGGTGAACTCTTCTGATAAAGGTTATTGTGAGGACGTACCTTAATGGGGCAGGCCATGGCTTTCCCGTCCTCGCCCTTGTACAGGAGCTTCATCCCCCTCAGCGAGCTCATGGCCTTCACGAACCCCGTGTGATCATCGTACTGCACGTAACCTTCGAAGTTTAAATGGCCACCGAATGAGAAGGTGTTGAAATTCTTTCCCGTCATTTCCTCCCTGTACGGATCGAGCATGGGAATATCGACGTTACGGATCTTCCCGAATTTTTCGAACACGCACTTCAGGGCTTCTTCTGAAGGTTTGTCTGATGACGTGTCCTTCTGGGCGAACCATTTGCAGGGAAGTCCTTCGAGATGGATAGTGTCCGGTCTCTCTCCTGGAACCGTCTCGTTCATGTCCTTAGCGTCCCGGAAAAACGAGTCCCAGTCGTGCCGGGTCGGGAATTCCATCTTGGTTGCGGCAGCGCGCACCTTCAGGACGTCTGTGAAGCCGCTGAGTTTGATGCTCTTCCCATCCAGGTTGGACAGAAAGCGCTTGACGGCGCTCTTGTTCTCCGCCTCTCCCTCGAAGCGGATGTAATCCATGGTGCTTTTGGAGATCCGGAGCGAGGCGAACTGCTCCGGGTGAACCATGCTCTTCAGGCGCTCCATCACCTCC
>JBCEWE010000082.1:32500-36429 GCA_039877035.1 Silurus lanzhouensis | reverse complement strand
TGAAGGTCACGTCCAGCATCCTGAGTTCCAGCATAAACCTGCTCTGTGTTCTTCTCCACGCTGACGCTAATGTTCTCCATGTGCTGAAACCATGCAGACGCTCAGAGCCGCCGTGATGGACGTCTTTGAAGTTCCCTCAGCTCTGTCTAATAGAAGACAGCTCTACCTGTGAGGATGAGAGAGAGCAGATGTGGACACTGTGTGTGTGTGTGTGCGTGCATGCGTGCTCTATTTCTCGTTACATTAGAACAACAGAATATCCGGCCTTTAGATCAAAACATTTCATAAATATCTTCTAGCTTTGAAGATTTATCTTTAGTGCAGTGTGTGTGTGTGTGTGTGTGTGTGTGTGTGAGCGTGAGCGTGTGCAGCTAGCTTGAGAAGGATGCAGATGTGCTGAGGATAAAAGGGCAAAGTTGACCATTTGTTAAATCCTGAGGTCAGGAGGTCACCAGGCGTGGGTTAATGCGAGGCAGATGATGGTGATGGTGATGATGATGTGAACCCAGATGAAGGTGCAACTACAAGTATGAGTTCTGAGGTTTAGTGACCGTGAGGAAAGCAGACTCATTTGTCCAAAAGCGCTTGAATTGCTACTGATGTCATCACTCATCTGTTCTTCTCTATGCTCAGGTCTGATCTTAGTTTGGTTCTTACCTCCAAAGGAACCGTGTGGGATTGTGTGTAGATCTTATCTCCTGTCTGATGTGCATCATGGTATAAAGGTTTACTGGAAACATGCCAGTAGAACAAAACCTCTACAGTCTGAGAAGCTCCAGAAGTAGTTCTGATTCTATCTGAGTAAAAGTATTGACCCTCTAAGTAGGAACAGATTTTGTGAGGAACGGTGAAGATCAGACTTGTGACCTTCTCAGTGCCAGACTTTAGTCTTTAGCCTTTTATTTATTGGTTTTTTTTTTGGAGATTGAAGTTTTTGTTTGTTTGTATGTGAGATGTTTAGATGCTGAGTCTGAGTAAGCAATGCTCCTCTGTTAACACCATCCTCAAACTTCTTTTCTTATTCCAAACAATCCTCCTGTAGCTCATCTTTCTGCTTTCCTGGAAGTGTGCAGCACAGATCAGTTCTTCCGCTGCGCTGCTGTGCTTCTCCGAAACCCTCGACTGGACCTCACCATCGCCGAGAAGCTCAGCGTTCTCCTCCAGAAACTGTCCTTCATCAGGTCTGAGCTCAATTCTTTATCACCACCACCATCTTTACCATCATCAACCAAACCCTTTATTCTCACCACCATCCTAATCAGTCTCATAATCCTCACCATAGCCATCATTATCCTCACCCTCTCCATCTCCATCATCACCATCATTATCATCCTCACCACCTCCATCTCATCATCACCATCATCATCCTCACCACCTCCACCCTCTCCATCAGCAAAATCATGATCATCCTCACCCCCTCCATCTCCATCATCTCCATCATCGTCCTCACCACCCTCTCCATCTCCATCATCACCATCATTATCATCCTCACCACCTCCATCTCATCATCACCATCATCCTCACCACCTCCACCCTCTCCATCATCAAAAACATGATCATCCTTACCCCCTCCATCTCCATCATCTCCATGATCGTCCTCACCACCCTCTCCATCTCCATCATCACCATCATTATCATCCTCACCACCTCCACCCTCTCTATCATCACCATCATCCTCACCACCTCCACCCTCTCCATCATCAAAATCATGATCATCCTCACCCCCTCCATCTCCATCATCATCCTCACCACCCCTCCATCTCCATCATCTCCATCATCTTTATCATCCTCACCACCTCCACCCTCTCCATCATCACAATCATTATCATCCTCACCACCGCCATCTCCATCAATTCCATCATCATCCTCACCACCTCCACCCTCTCCATCATCACCATCATCCTCACCCCCTCCATCTCCATCATCACCATCATCATCCTCACCCCCTCCATCTCCATCATCACCATCATCATTCTCACCACCTCCACCCTCTCCATCATCACCATCATTATCATCCTCACCCCCTCCATCTCCATCATCACCATCATCATCCTCACCCCCTCCATCTCCATCATCACCATCATCATCCTCATCCCCTCCATCTCCATTATCACCATCATCATCCTCACCCCCTCCATCTCCATCATCACCATCATCATCCTCACCCCCTCCATCTCCATCATCACCATCATCATCCTCACCCCCTCCATCTCCATCATCACCATCATCATCCTCACCCCCTCCATCTCCATCATCACCATCATCATCCTCACCCCCTCCATCTCCATCATCACCATCATCATCCTCACCACCTCCACCCTCTCCATCATCACAATCATTATCATCTTCACCATCATCATCCTCACCACCTCCACCGTCTCAATCATCACTATCATTATTATACTCACCACTCCCACTATCACCATCATCTTCATCGTGTTCTCCTGTAACATCAACTCCAACCCTCGTCTCTTTCTGTACCCACACTGAGGTTTTGCTCTACAGAAACCAGATGGTCACTTCATGTAGACCTCCGGGGGATAAAGTTGAGTAGATCTGCTCTCCAGGTCCCTCATCATGCTTTATTTCCTCAGTGTGCTCTCCAGGCTAAACACCTCGTTAGCTTAGTGTCTGCATCTAAACGAGCTCATTAATCCTCGTTAGGAGAAGGAGTTGGGAGGGGGAACATCTGGATGAAAGAGGAACTGATGTTGATGTGAAATGTGAGCTGAAAGTGAAGAATTTTGGAGATTAGAGAAGCTAGCATGGAAACACATTTAACTGAATTGTGTGTGTGTGTGTGTGTGTGTGTGTGTGTGTGTGTGTGTGTGTGTTACAGAAAGAATCGGCGTCTGTTTGAAGCTTCTTCTCTTCACCTGCTGTTACAGGAAACACTGCGCTTGTCTGATCCGTCTCGAGCGTTCCTCAACATCAACCTGAGCTCTGCCCTCTTTAATCTGGGTGTGGCCTCACGCTCTGGACACGCCCACAACCTTGTTTAAAGTTGTGTATTAATTGAGCAGATCAGCTGTGTGTGTGTGTGTGTGTGTGTGTGTGTGTGTGTGTGTGTGTGTGTGTGTACACTTGTGGTTCTGAAATGAATTCAATGTAATTGTGAGTAAATAAAGTCTTAGTTGTGGAATTGGTGGTTACAGAATTAAACATCTGAGGAGTTTGTGGAGTTGGGAGAGACACTGTGAGGAACTTGATGGAGGACACGGAGGGACGCTGTGAGGAACGTGATGGAGGACACGGAGGGACGCTGTAAGGAACGTGATGGAGGACACGGAGGGACGCTGTGAGGAACGTGATTGAGGACACGGAGGGACGCTGTAAGGAACGTGATGGAGGACACGGAGGGACGCTGTGAGGAACGTCATGGAGGACACGAAGGGACGCTGTGGAGGACACGGAGGGACGCTGTGAGGAACGTGATGGAGGGACGCTGTGAGGAACTTGGTGGAGGACACGGAGGGACGCTCTGAGGAACGTGGTGGAGGGACGCTGTGAGGAACGTGGTGGAGGACACGGAGGGACGATGTGAGGAACGTGATGGAGGGACGCTGTGAGGAACGTGGTGGAGGACACGGAGGGACGACGTGAGGAACGTGATGGAGGGACGCTGTGAGGAACGTGGTGGAGGACACGGAGGGACGCTGTGATCATTAAGTCACATTAAGTTCTAGCTTTAATGAAAAGTGTAAAGGCTTTGATTTGACTGTAATGACACCAGGACACCCAGTGTGATGGACCTGAACCTTCTACAGAACATTTAACTAGATTTATCATTGAGAGCATTTTCCTTATCCATTATCTTAATCGCTTTTCTCAAAGTGAGAACTATCAAATGAAACTGAGAAGATCTGCAAAACTGATTTAGACCAACAGGAAGAGTCACTTTCCAGTCAGGACCAGGACCAGGAAGTTGT
>JBCEWE010000082.1:22500-27500 GCA_039877035.1 Silurus lanzhouensis | reverse complement strand
TTTTGGTTTCTCCTCCCACATTCCCTGGATAGTTTTTAGAAAGTGATTACTGATGAAGAATAAATGTATTGTACATCTACATCAACTGCAGTTCACATCATCTCACCTTCACCTCATCACAAACTCTCATCATCTCACCTTCACCTCATCATCACAAACTCTCATCATCTCACCTTCACCTCATCATCTCACCTTCACCTCATCATCACAAACTCTCATCATCTCACCTTCACCTCATCATCACAACTTCACCTCATCACAAACTCTCATCATCTCACCTTCACCTCATCATCTCACCTTCACCTCATCATCACAAACTCTCATCATCTCACCTTCACCTCATCACAACTTCACCTCATCATCTCACCTTCACCTCATCATCACAAACTCTCATCTCACCTTCACCTCATCATCACAAACTCTCATCATCTCACCTTCACCTCATCATCACAACTTCACCTCATCATCACAACTTCACCTCATCACACCTTCACCTCATCATCACAACTTCTCATCACACCTTCACCTCATCATCTCACCTTCACCTCATCATCACAACTTCACCTTATCATCTCACCTTCACCTCATCATCACAAACTCTCATCATCTCACCTTCACCTCATCATCACAACTTCACCTCATCATCTCACCTTCACCTCATCATCACAAACTCTCATCTCACCTTCACCTCATCACACCTTCACCTCATCTCACCTTCACCTCATCATCACAAACTCTCATCTCACCTTCACCTCATCACAACTTCACCTCATCTCACACTCACCTTATTACAATTTCACCTCTTCATCGCACCTTCACCTCATTATCATAACTTCACCTCATCGCACCTTTACCTTCACCTTCACCTCATCACCTCACCTTCAGCCGTCACTATGGAAAGCATAATGTTTTGATGGTAATGAGCTGCTCTGGAGGTACAGCACATGTTCTCTGTGTGCTCCTTGGGACGTGTACACAGGTGGATTCTGGTCTTTTTTGTATAACAAGCTACATTTCTGTCCAGGCAAAATCTCCATCACACACACACACACACACACACACACACACACACACACACAAACAACACTTTAATGACCAGCTAAAAACTAGATCCAGGCACATTTCTGACCTTTAACAAGCTGGATTAAATCAGGCTCTGGCAGGTTCCTCGGTTCCTCTGCTCTCACATACCATCAATATTATTGCATTGTATGGGTGAAGATCTGCTTGAGGACAGACACAACACAGGAGCTGAAAACAGAGGGAGACCACACACTGTTCTGAGTTTTTGTGTGTGTGTGTATATATATTTGGTTCAAATAAATTTCCAATCCCCTGACTTCTCCTTATAACCCTCCACACACACACACACACACACACACACACACACAGAAACTGTTGTAGGAGCATTTTTGGGAACGATAGAAAGACTCAGCTTTATGTGAAGTAAATCCTCGCTCGAGGTGAAAAAAGAAAGCGGTGCATCAGAGTGTGAAGTGTGTCTCCTGCTCGAAGCTCTCCATGCCACACTGACAGCTCATTACACACCCCTCATGGTTCCTCAGCATGTTTAACATGGCCTCCAGCCAGAAGAGAGAACTTCCACACCACTCAGGAGTTAGAATTAGAATATATTTTATTCGTTATAAAACTGTGTATTGGACACTTAGTAAAGCGTGAAGATCAGATTAGATCAGATGCTAACTCCTTTACATCCAGTTTAAAAAGATCACACAGAAGGTCATAGCTTTCATGTCTGGTTTGAAGACCATCTGCTATCTTATAAAACACCTCCGGATCTACAGCACATGAAATCCACTTCATTGAGAGACTTGTGAAAGAAAGTTCAAGTTGATGTTTTCTGTACCAGTGGTAAAGGTGTGTTTCTCGTCTTCCTCAACATCACCAAGCCTTCAGCTGTGAAGATTTCATTCCAAATAAATCCAAGAAGCAAAAAAGTGAATCAACACGTGTGATTGGACGATGTGATCGGACTGTGTGATTGGACTGTGTGATTCTGAGCTGCAGTGAAGTTCTTTAGATGTGAGGTTACACAAAACTGACTTTTCCCCATAAAGTTCAGATGTGTGAAAGAAAACTGTAGAAACCTCCATTGAAAACATCAACCATGTACATCTCTCTCTCTCTCTCTCTCTCTCTCTCTCTCTCTCTCTCTCTCTCTCTCTTTTAGGGCTGGATCTGAGCCACTCTTCTCCTCCCCTGAGTGATCGCTGTCACGCCACTTTGAGGGTTTAATGTTAATAAAGCTCTCTGTGAAGCTCTTTGAGGAGCGAGCCCTCAGGAGCCTGTCAGACTCAAGCTTCTGAAATCCTGTGATGGCTGTCCGAAGTAAAAAAAAGAAAAAAAGAAAAAGAAAGTGTTTGAAATGTGGAGAAGACGGAGTGGAACATGTCGTGGTGTGTTCAGATGAAGTCACTAATCCTCAGCTCTCTCTCATTTCCAGAGCTGCTCTCAGAACCTCAGAACCTCAGAACCAGTACAGTCGTTAATAATATTTTATTCGAGATTTTAGAGTAGAATTTACACAACTTCATTTCTACACTAATAAACACATTCTACACACTTGGTACTACAGTAACACACACACACACACACACACAAATTCTACACAATCAGGACTACAGTAACACACACATCCTACACATTCGCTACTTCAGTAACACACACACATTCTACACACTGGGTACTACAGTAACACACACACATTCTACACAATCAGGACTACAGTAACACACACATCCTACACATTCGCTACTTCAGTAACACACACACATTCTACACACTGGGTACTACAGTAACACACACACATTCTACACAATCAGGACTACAGTAACCCACAAACACCCTACACACTCACTTCTACAGTAACACACACACATTCTACACACTGGGTACTACAGTAACACACAAACACCCTACACACTCGCTACTACAGTAACACACACATCCTATACACTCGCTACTACAGTAACACACACACACATTCTACACACTTGGTACTACAGTAACACACACACATTCTACACACTGGGTACTACAGTAACACACACACACACACACACACACGTTCTACACAATCAGGACTACAGTAACACACACACATCCTACACACTCGCTACTACAGTAACACACACACATCCTACACACTCGCTACTACAGTAACACAGACACATCCTACACACTCGCTACTACAGTAACACAGACACATCCTACACACTCGCTACTACAGTAACACACACACATTCTACACACTCGGTACTACAGTAACACACATTCTACACAATCAGTACTAAAGTAACACACACACATCCTACACACTCGCTACTACAGTAAAACACACACATCCTACACACTCGCTACTACAGTAACACACACACATTCTACACACTCGGTACTACAGTAACACACATTCTACACAATCAGTACTAAAGTAACACACACACATTCTACACACTCACTACTACAGTAACACACACACACACACACACACACACACATTCTACACAATCAGTACTAAAGTAACACACATTCTACACACTTGGTACTACAGTAACACACACACATTCTACACAATCAGTACTGCAGTAACACACATTCTACACACTCTGTACTACAGTAACACACACACACACATACATTCTACACAATCAGTACTACAGTAACACACATTCTACACACTCGGTACTACAGTAACACACACACACACATTCTACACAATCAGTACTACAGTAACACACACATACACACACACACACACACACTCTACACAATCAGTACTACAGTAACACACACACACACATTCTACACAATCAGTACTACAGTAACACACACACACACACACACACACACACACACACTCTACACAATCAGTACTACAGTAACACACACACACACACACACTCTACACAATCAGTACTACAGTAACACACACACACATTCTACACAATCAGTACTACAGTAACACACACACACATTCTACACAATCAGTACTACAGTAACACACACACACACACACACACACACACACACACACACACACACACTCTACACAATCAGTACTACAGTAACACAAACACACACACACACACACACTCTACACACTCAGTACTACAGTAACACACTGAAAGTAAATAGAATTCTTTATTGTTGTGCAGATGAGGTGTATGTACACTAATAAGTTAAAAATATTTACACTCCTATTTGGTGTAAGTTTTAGCATTAGAGCTGTAAGTGAGGTAACAGGAGCAGGTCTGTTCACAGCCACATGAAACACATCTATCCAGCTTTCAGTGTCCTCCAGAGTTCCTCTCAATGTCCTTTAGAGTTCCTCTTGATGTCCTTCATAGTTCCTCTCAGAGATCTGCTATATTTATCTGTCAAACAGATCAGACTCTGAAGGAGACACCAGCAGACTGTGATATCCATCAGATGTGTACATTCATTTTCGCACACTTCTGCTGCTCAGAGCTTGAAACCATCAACACGCCATAAAACGACCCGGAGCTCTTCAGAATGACCACCAGCTTATTAGCTTCCCGTTCGTCTTTCATTCTGCAGCGTTGCTCCACTGAACTTTCAGCTAACGAGGTGCTGGATTTTACAGCCACTTCATACCGAACCTCATAAACCCACTAATCTCAGCAAATTAGGGCAAGAACCAGGAAATCAAGCATGGTTTTACACACACACACACACACACACACACACACACACACACACACACACACACTATGGCATTTTTTTGTCCAAAATTTGGCCTACAAACATAAATTTGAAGTCAGTAAGAAACGTTTTTATTAGATTTTACAATATAACTATAAATATAAATATATATTAGAAATATGCTGATGATTGTTTCTACGACAAACTGCCGAGTTCAACACGCAAAATCGTGATTGTGTGTCCTTCAAAATACCGAGGGTCTGTGCTGATGATCAGCGCAGGTACCACAAAGGTCCTCAATATGGAGAAACATTTAT
>JBCEWE010000082.1:7500-10000 GCA_039877035.1 Silurus lanzhouensis | reverse complement strand
GTTTGTGTGAGTGTTTCTTTGTGTGTGTTTGTGTGAGTGTTTCTTTGTGTGTGTTTGTGTGAGTGTTTCTTTGTGTGAGTGTGTGTTTGTGTGAGTGTTTCTTTGTGTGAGTGTGTGTTTGTGTGAGTGTTTCTTTGTGTGTGTTTGTGTGAGTGTTTCTTTGTGTGAGTGTGTGTTTGTGTGAGTGTTTCTTTGTGTGTGTTTGTGTGAGTGTTTCTTTGTGTGAGTGTGTGTTTGTGTGAGTGTTTCTTTGTGTGAGTGTGTGTGAGTGTTTCTTTGTGTGAGTGTGTGTGAGTGTTTCTTTGTGTGAGTGTGTGTTTGTGTGAGTGTTTCTTTGTGTGTGTTTGTGTGAGTGTTTCTTTGTGTGAGTGTGTGTGAGTGTTTCTTTGTGTGAGTGTGTGTTTGTGTGAGTGTTTCTTTGTGTGAGTGTGTGTGAGTGTTTCTTTGTGTGAGTGTTTCTTTGTGTGTGTTTGTGTGAGTGTTTCTTTGTGTGTGTTTGTGTGAGTGTTTCTTTGTGTGTGTTTGTGTGAGTGTTTCTTTGTGTGTGTTTGTGTGAGTGTTTCTTTGTGTGTGTTTGTGTGAGTGTTTCTTTGTGTGTGTTTGTGTGAGTGTTTCTTTGTGTGTGTTTGTGTGAGTGTTTCTTTGTGTGAGTGTGTGTTTGTGTGAGTGTTTCTTTGTGTGAGTGTGTGTTTGTGTGAGTGTTTCTTTGTGTGAGTGTGTGTTTGTGTGAGTGTTTCTTTGTGTGTGTTTGTGTGAGTGTTTCTTTGTGTGTGTTTGTGTGAGTGTTTCTTTGTGTGTGTTTGTGTGAGTGTTTCTTTGTGTGTGTTTGTGTGAGTGTGTGTTTGTGTGAGTGTTTCTTTGTGTGTGTTTGTGTGAGTGTTTCTTTGTGTGAGTGTGTGTTTGTGTGATTGTTTCTTTGTGTGTGTTTGTGTGAGTGTTTCTTTGTGTGAGTGTGTGTTTGTGTGAGTGTTTCTTTGTGTGTTTGTGTGAGTGTTTCTTTGTGTGAGTGTGTGTTTGTGTGTGTGTTTCTTTGTGTGCGTTTGTGTGAGTGTTTCTTTGTGTGAGTGTGTGTTTGTGTGAGTGTTTCTTTGTGTGTGTTTGTGTGAGTGTTTCTTTGTGTGTGTGAGTGTGTGTTTGTGTGTGTGTTTCTTTGTGTGTGTGAGTGTGTGTTTGTGTGTGTGTTTCTTTGTGTGCGTTTGTGTGAGTGTTTCTTTGTGTGAGTGTGTGTTTGTGTGAGTGTTTCTTTGTGTGTGTTTGTGTGAGTGTTTCTTTGTGTGAGTGTGTGTGTGTGTTTGTGTGAGTGTTTCTTTGTGTGTGTGTGTTTGTGTGAGTGTTTCTTTGTGTGTGTTTGTGTGAGTGTGTGTGTTTGTGTAAATGTGAGTGAGTTTGTGTGTGTGTGATTGTGTGAGTGTGTTTGTGTGAAAGTGAGTGAGTTTGTGTGTTTGTGTGAGTGTGTGTGATTGTGTGAGTGTTTGTGTGAATGTGAGTGAGTTTGTGTGTTTGTGTTTGTGTGAATGTGAGTGAGTTTGTGTGTGTGTGTGTGAGTGTGTGTGTTTGTGTGTGTGACTGTGTGTGTGTTTGTGTGAATGTGAGTGAGTTTGTGTGTGAGTGTGTGATTGTGTGTGTTTGTGTGAACGTGAGTGAGTTTGTGTGTGTGTGTTTGTGTGTGAGTGTGTGTGACTGTGTGTGTGTTTGTGTGAATGTGAGTGAGTTTGTGTGTTTGTGTGAGTGTGTGTGATTGTGTGTGTGTTTGTGTGAATGTGAGTGAGTTTGTGTGTTTGTGTGAATGTGAGTGAGTTTGTGTGTTTGTGTGTGAGTGTGTGATTGTGTGTTTGTGTGAACGTGAGTGAGTTTGTGAGTGTGTGTGTTTGTGTGTGAGTGTGTGTGACTGTGTGTGTGTTTGTGTGAATGTGAGTGAGTTTGTGTGTTTGTGTGAGTGTGTGTGATTGTGTGTGTGTTTGTGTGAATGTGAGTGAGTTTGTGTGTTTGTGTGAATGTGAGTGAGTTTGTGTGTTTGTGTGTGAGTGTGTGATTGTGTGTGTTTGTGTGAACGTGAGTGAGTTTGTGAGTGTGTGTGTTTGTGTGTGAGTGTGTGTGACTGTGTGTGTGTTTGTGTGAATGTGAGTGAGTTTGTGTGTTTGTGTGAGTGTGTGTGATTGTGTGTGTGTTTGTGTGAGTGTGTGTGACTGTGTGTGTGTTTGTGTGAATGTGAGTGAGTTTGTGTGTTTGTGTGAGTGTGTGTGATTGTGTGTGTGTTTGTGTGAGTGTGTGTGACTGTGTGTGTGTTTGTGTGAATGTGAGTGAGTTTGTGTGTTTGTGTGAGTGTGTACAGGGGTATTAAAAAGTTTGGAGATTACTGCACCACAAATCCGCTCACTTTCTCAGAAGGTTCTAGGTGGCACATGAAACGCTCTCATGGCTGTACTGGTGTTTCTGGTGGACCAGGCGAGCGCTTGTGTGTGTGTGTGTGTGTGTGTGTGTGTGTGTGTGTGTGTGTGTG
>JBCEWE010000612.1:132500-169633 GCA_039877035.1 Silurus lanzhouensis | reverse complement strand
TGATGATCGTGGTGGTGATGACGATGATGGTGATAATCGTTATTATAGAGATGATGATGGACCTAGTGATAATGATGATGATGGTGATGGTGATAATGATGGTGATGATGGAACTAGTGATAATGATAGTGATGATGGTGATGGTGACTATGTTGATAATTATGTGTCCTGGGCTTCATCTCTGCTAAATTCTCAGTAAAGTGAAAACACACACACACACACACACACACACACACACACAACACACAACACACTAAGCTGAGAAGACAGAGGTGATGCTACATCAGTTATTAGAAAACAGATCCAGAGCAGCAGCAGGCTGGTCGTATAAAAGATGCTAACGGCTCTGCGTTCTCCTGCGGTTTCTCTAAATGAATCTCACACTTCCCTCGTGGAAGGTAATCTCATTAAGGAGACATTTTTCACCAGATTAGCGACGCTAATGCTGAGAGCTCATTGTCTGACTCTGCAGACTGTTAAGGGATTCCAGCTGATGAGGTTTAATATTTAATTTTAAACTTCAGGCAAAAAAGAGGTGGATTTAATATTTCAGCTCCATAATTCAAGCCTGAGTTTCCAGAGGTCATTTTTTTAGAGAGTTGTGGTTGTGATGAATCTGGACAGGATGTTTGAGGACTTGTTGAAGCTGGATGTAATAATCCTGGAGAGAAGATGGATAAGTGGAAGCTGGTTTTGTAAAGATGGACATGTATAAGTTAGATGCTTTAAATACAAACATGATACAAACAAGCTTAGATGAATAAAACCAGGTGCGCTGAAGCTCACAATAATGAGACTGGTGTGTTGAAGCTGGATGTGCTAAAGCTGGACATGTTGAAGCTGGACACATCAAAGCTGGACATGTTGAAGCTGGACATGTTGAATCTGGACATGTTGAAGCTGGACATGTTGAAGCTGGACATGTAGAAGCTGGACATGTTGAAGCTGGACATGTTGAAGCTGGACATGTAGAAGCTGGACATGTTGAATCTGGACATGTTGAAGCTGCACATGTTGAAGCTGGACATGTAGAAGCTGGACATGTTGAAGCTGGACATGTTGAAGCTGGACATGTAGAAGCTGGACATGTTGAAGCTGCACATGTTGAAGCTGCACATGTTGAAGCTGGACATGTTGAAGCTGGACATGTAGAAGCTGGACATGTTGAATCTGGACATGTTGAAGCTGGACATGTTGAAGCTGGACACATCAAAGCTGGACATGTTGAATCTGCACATGTTGAATCTGCACATGTTGAATCTGGACATGTTGAAGCTGGACATGTTGAAGCTGGACATGTTGAAGCTGGACATGTAGAAGCTGGACATGTTGAATCTGGACATGTTGAAGCTGCACATGTTGAAGCTGGACATGTTGAAGCTGGACACATCAAAGCTGGACATGTTGAATCTGGACAAGTTGAATCTGGACATGTTGAAGCTGGACATGTAGAAGCTGGACATGTTGAAGCTGCACATGTTGAAGCTGGACACGTTGAATCTGGACATGTTGAAGCTGCACATGTTGAAGCTGCACATGTTGAAGCTGGACATATTAAAATTTGACATGTTGAAGTTGGACATATTGACGCTGGACATGTTGAAGCTGGACATGTTGAAGCTGGACACTTTGAAGCTGGACATGTTGAAGCTGGACATATTGAATCTGCACATGTTGAAGCTGGACATGTTGAATCTGAAAATGTTGAAGCTGGATACGTTGAAATAAAATGGGTTCTTCATGTGACTAGACAAGTTTACACCAGATAATTTAAAGCTAGATGTGCTGAATCTTTTCTGCTATGGAATGGAATGTGACTGGACATGTCAAGGCTGGATGTGATAATGCTGGAGATGATGATGGACATTCTGAGTTTGGACATTCAGCGTCAAGGACTGAAACAGATCCAGTTGCTTTTACATGAAAAGAAGCAGAAAGGTGTAGACACCTGTAATAATTCAAAACTGAAACTTCAGGTCTGATAGGAACCCCAGAGATGCGTGACTGATTCCTGTGTTAGACGTCTCAGTGTATAATTCAGACACACTTCAGTCCTGCTACACTCAGACTTTCCTTATGGACGCTTTAAATTTTAAACCGTCTGCTGATCAGACTTTATTACATTCTCAGATTGATGATGGAGGATCAGAATCACTTTTACTTTGGAACTGCAGTGGAAATTAAAAAAAAGCGGTTCAGACTGCAGATGGAAATGAATTCTCAGAATAGTGTGTGTGTGTGTGTGTGTGTGTATACAGTTATACAGTGACTTGTTGCTCACCTGCAAGCAACAAAAGTTTCTACAGGATCATGTGAAGAATCAATCATTTCTGTACACTCTAGTGTAAGTTCATGCCCTAAGAACAAACACACACACACACACACACACACACACACACACACACACACACACACACACACACACACACACACAGTTCCAGTAGAAGTCTCACCTGTGAAAATGAGCTCCACAGGTCGTCCCGTGCCGTGTTTCCGTACTCGTGCGTCACTAAATAATCCTGTAAAACAGACCGTGAGGGAAACTGGTCACTTTCTCCATATGTTCATTCCACAGCAGACGGAGAAATAAAACACTTTTAGGAGACTGGAGAAGACAAACAGCTACAGTGAGACAGGTCTCATCTCTCAGTTCTCATCTCAGCTCAGCACAGTGTGGAGCTCCAGATATAGCCAGATGCTGAGGTGAAGCTTCAAGATGGACAATAAGAGGAAAATCAGAGGCTCATGATGACTTGTGCGTGTGTGTGTGTGTATGTGTGTGTGTGTGTGTGTGTGTGTGTGTGTGTGTGTGTGTGTTCAGCAAAAAGATTTGATCTGAGAGAAAGAAACATTAGCGCTGTGAAATAAACTCGCCAGAGGCGTCTCTCTGCAGAACGGACACGCGTCTAATTAAACTCATTCACCTGGAAGTGAAAAGGTGAAAAGTAAAGACACACAACCACATAAAGACACAGGAAACAACACAGACACAGGCACATACGTAGACACAGATGCAGACGCAGACACAGACGCAAGCACAGGCATAGACACATGTAGACACAGATGCAGGCAAAGATGTAGATACAGGTGCAGACAGATGAGGACAGACACAGACAGAGACACAGATGTAGAAACGGAAACTCTGTGTGAGAAAATGATTAATCCCCCACCCCCTCTCCTAATTCCCTCCATCCATCCTCCCAGGTGTCAGTCTAATGACCTGTAATGCTGTGTGTGTGTGTGTGTGTGTGTGTGTGTGTGTGTGTGTGTGTGTGTGTGTGTGTGTGTGTGTGTGTGTGTGTGTGTGTGACCCTGAGGTGAGACCCAGCTCCAAAAACCAGCTCTCTGGGAAATGTGTGTATGTGTGCATCTCCTTGTGTGTGTGTGTGTGTGTGTGTGTGTGTGTGTGTGTGTGTGTGTGTGTGTGTGTGTGTGCGCGTGTGGAGATGCAGCAGCTTATTGACTGACAGCAACTGTCTGGTCTACTGACTCCTCCTCCTCCTTCCCCACCCCCCTCTCTCTGGCTCTCTCTCTCTCTCTCTTTCTCTTTCTCTCTGTCCTGAGGCTAAATGTCCATCAGGTCCAGTCTCGCCCCTGGTCACGCTGAGCGGCTTCTCATTATTTTCACTGCACTGATTTCATGAGGACAAAATAAACCTGCCTGCCTTCAGACACGACTCAGACCAAGGTCACTCACACACACACACACTTACACACACATGCTGTCACTCTCTCACACACACACACACACACACACACACACACACACACACACACACACACACACACACACACACACACACACACACATATACACACATGCAGTCACTTACACACACAAACACACGTACACACACATGCTGTCACTCTTACACACACACACACACACACACACACACACACACACACACACACACACACACACACATATACACACACACATGCAGTCACTCACACACACAAACACACGTACACACACATGCAGTCATTCACACACACATACACACAGACCTGCAACTATAATCTCTTCTGCTCAGCTGTGTTGATGGATTCTGCTGGATGATTTCACTGAGTGAATGAGAGGTGACTAGACAAGTGAGTGACAGACAATTTGAAAGTGAGTGAAAGACGACTAAACGAGAAAGAAATGACTAGATGAACAGAGAGATGAGTAGACGAGTGTGTGAGAGACGAGTAGAAGAGTGTGTGAGAAACAAGTGTAGAAGTGAGTGACAGACGAGTAGACACGTGTGTGAAAGATAAGTATATGAGTGTGTGAGAGACTAGTAGATGAGTGAGTGACAGATGAGTAGATGAGTGTGTTTGAGACGAGTAGAGGAGTATGTGACAGACGAGAACTCACGAGTGAGTGTATGAGAGACTAGTGGACTGGTGTGTGTGTGTGTGTAAGAGATGAGTAGACCTGTGGGTGTGAGAGACGAGTGAGTGAGAGACGAGTAGATGATGTGTGTGTGTGTGTGTGTTAGACGAATAGACAAGTAAGTGAGAGACCAATAGATGAGTGGACTGGAAAAGTGTGCTATACTGTATTAAAAATAAGGGAGACAAGAGAAAGAGAATGAGAAAGAAAATGAAAAAGAGAGAGAATGAGAAAGAAAGAAAGAGAGAGAGAGAGAGAGAGAGAGAGAGAGAGAGAGAGAGAGAGAGAGAGAGAGAGAGAGAGAGAGAGAGAGAGAGAAAGACACAGCGAGGGAAAGAGAGAGACATAAAGACAGACAGACACAGAGAAATAGAGAGAGGCACAAAGAGACACAGATATTGTGACAGACAGAAAAAGAGATAAAAAACAGAAAGACAGACAGAGAGAGACAGACAAAAAGACTGACAGGGAAACAGACAGACAGACAGACAGACAGACAGAGACAAACAGAAGGCAGAAACAGAAAGACAGACAAAAAGAGATAAATAGGCAGACAGAGAGAAACAGACAGAGAAAAAGAGAGACAGAAAGATTGACAGAAAGACAGAGAGAGAGACAGACAGAGAAAGAGACAGACAGACAGACAGACAGACAGACAGACAGACAGAGACTTAGGTTTTTCTTCACTCACATGGATGCCTCTCTTAAATGCAGTTTGTCCCATGACGCTGGCCAACATGCGAATCAGCGCCGCTCCCTGCACACACACACACACACACACACACACACACACACACACAATTATTTTCTTTACAGTAAACTAAAAGAATACATGTCGCTGTCATTCTGCAAAAGTATGTCTGCAGCAGCATTGAGCTTCACTGTGTGCTGTGTGCTGGTGTGGAGCTCGCAGGAGAAAACAGCAGCAGCACCTTTTTGTAGAAGATCCAGTCGAAAACTCGCTGGATGTCGGTGACTTGGAGAAGCTCCTGTGAGACGGGATGAGACGTTGCCATACCGTCCAGCAGCATGACTTCATGCAGAACGTCGGTCAGGAACCTCTGTTTCTGCACACACACACACACACACACACACACACACACACACACACAGCATAGTTAATGGAAGGTCATTACTTATGATAAATGACGTCTCTGCTACGGTTCTCAATTACACACAAGAGGGCAGAGGAACAGAAACTCGGCTTGGATTAGAGACGTGTTTCTTCTTCCACAAAGTAGAGATTCGAGTGAAGGTCTCCGAAACAACATACGCAACAGTGGAACACCAAAGAGTAACAAGACTAGAACAGGAATGAGAGAGGGAGAGAAATAAATGAGAAAAAAGGTAGATATTAAAGAAAGATATAATGAGAAATTAGGAATAGAGAAAGAGAAATAGTGAGAAAGAGAGAGTAGAGAGTGGGAGAAAAAAGAATAGAGAGAAATAGAGAGAGAGGAATCAATAGAGATATGTAAAAGGGTGAGAGATAAAAAGAAGAGAGAGATGAAGCAATAGAGAGGAATAAAAAGAGGGGATAAATAGAATTCCCTGTTTTTATTTTTAAAAGGAGAGCAGGAGATTGGAAGAAATAAAAAGAGAAACAGAATGAGAGAGAGAGAGAGAGAGAGAGAGAGAGAGAGAGAGAGAGAGAGAGAGAGAGAGAGAGAGAGAGAGCAGCTGTTCATTCACGTCTCATCTCATGGGACTGAGTGGAAGTGAGCAGTAAAATGAGCTCCATCAGAAGAGCCTCCATCTGGCCATCCTCTCTCTCATCACAGCGTCCAGCTCCAACAGCGTTTCATTTCCGTTCTCTCATCTCTCCTTCCTCTATAAACCCCAAACTGAAGCGTTCCATCTGACGCCCTGCGAACCCACGGCCTCGTAACGCACCGTCCGCAGCAGCAGCCACATGAGCACCAGCAGGGAGGAGTTGGTGAACATGTGCAGCTCCATCCAGACGTCTGCTTCCTCGGTCACAGCAGCATTCGGACAGAAACTCTGCTGAATCCACACTCATGAAAATTCCTACTGAACCCTCAATGCGTTCCTTCTCCTCATCGCTCCTGCAGTGAGAAGCTTCTCCAGCACTCGCCTCCATCTCCATCTTCTCCTTCACTCCTGTACTGTACTCGGAGCATGGAAACCGTTTCTGCTCAAATCCGCTCTGGGGTAAAAACACCTCAGGTGGGTCTGAATGCTGGATTCTGTTCGGCTGGAATGTGCTCTAAATAAAAGCGCTGAATATCAACACCTGGAACCGAATATTGCAGATGTTTTCTGATGACTTTGCTGAGCTCCAGGCAGGATTTCTGCGTGTGGTGGAACTTATATGGTAAATGCAGGGATTTTTTGAGAGTGTTTAAATGAGAAACAGAACAAAAATGGCACCAGGCGTAAACTCCAACAGCTTCAGTATTGGTAGAGACACAGCAGAGATTCATGGCACTACTTTATTTCCAGGTGCGATTCGGGGCAGCAGAATTCTAGATCTAATGAACCGTATAAAAAACAGGAAAAAAACAGTTTTGCTCTGTAAACATCATGAACTCCTCACTGCTGGGACGTGAGCATGGTGTATAAACAGGGTGATGATGCACGGCTAGGTGTCAGATCTTACACCGTTATAATGCCTCAATTTGAGACCTTCTCCAGATCCACATCATGCAGGAACATCCTGGAACACCTCAAACCTGGATTATCACTACAAGAAAGTGATGATGATGTGAAATCAACAGAAGGACGTCACTCACCATGTTCCATTTTGGGAAGAGGAAGTCGCTTCCCACGTACTCGAAGTAATGGGCAAACCCCTCTTTAATCCACACGTCATCCCACCATACTGGGTGACCAGGTCTCCTAACCACTACACACACACACACACACACACACACACACACACACACACACACACACACACACACAAAATTATAGTCTGAAGTTGCCATTTTGTCTTTAAACGCAGAAGTTCTCCAAAGAAAATTCTTAATAAAACAATGAAATGTGGCATTACATGCAGGATGAGAGGAACATTGAGAACCTGGAAACATGAGCTGTGAAAGAACAAGAACAGCAGATACACACACACTTCTTTACACACTTCTGTACACACTTCTGTACACACAGCACGAGCATGTTACAAGGCTGAGGTCACATCAGGGACCAACAGAATTAATGAAATTCAGCTAACTAAAGACGAGAAACCCACAACTCTGTGTGTGTGTGTGTGTGTGTGTGTGTGTGTGTGTGTGTGTGTGTGTGTGTGTGTGTAAAAAGAACACGTTACCCCACTCTGCACTGAGACCCTGTTCACTTCACGCTCAGTCATTCCTGACACACGCAAATACTTCATGAGAAATTTATTACGCGCTCCTGCTGCTTTTGCTCTTTTATTTATAGTTACACCGAGCACACAGAGCAGCCAAAAGTATTGGGACACCCAACTCTGTGACTCGTTCATCCAGATCCAGTTCCTGTTACTGATCCTGATCCGGACACTTGTACTGACCCTTAACCAGCACCCAGTAATAATTCTGGTCCAGCATCTGTTACGGTTCCTGATCCAGAATGTGGTACTGATCATGATCCAGCAATTGTTACTGATCCTAAACCAGCATCTGTTACGGATCCTGATCCAGAGTGTGGTACTGATACCTGTTACTGATCATTACTAATTGCTGGTACTGATCCAGATCCAAAGCCTGGCACATCTTCTGAATCAGTTTCTGTTACTGATACTGACACAAACCTGTTAGTCATCCTGACCCAGCAACTAGTTCAGATCCTAAACCAGAACATGGTAGTGATCCTGACCCAGCACCTGGTACTAATCCTGATCCTGATCCACAATTTAAATTGTTGGATGATCTTCTGCCTAAGTTGCATCTGCACTAGTCTGAGCCATGTTTACCTGAGAGATGTTCTGATTGCTCTACAGACAGTAGACAGATACAATGCGGAGCAGCACAGAAGCTCTTGTTCTGTTTAATTGACGTGTTTTGGATCAGTGTTGTAATTTTGGAGCTTTAGTGTTTGATCAGAAATCTTCTGCATGAAACAAAATCAGCACCAAAGCAGCTTCAGCAGATGGACCATTAATAACCAGACAATAACCCCCCCCCCCCACACACACACACACACACACACACACATGAACACACATGAACACACAGCTAATTTCTCTCTTTAATGCTACTTCCCATGCAGGCCCTGATCCAGTCTGAGTTGAAATGGTCCTGGAGAGAAACGTCGTCTCTCTGTGCTGTGAATTCGCTCCATCTGGACGTTACAGTGAGTCTAAACGATGCTTTCTGTCATCAATCACATTTAATACGTGCCAGTTAGAAGGAGCAAAAACGCCGAGCTGATTAGCAGGGAGAGACGGTCACGTGATCTCGTTCAAGGTTCGGTGGGACTGAGAGACAGACGGTGGCTTCGCCGAAAGTCCTCGTTAGGAGGAACGCAGATGATCTGTGATGGTTTGATGAAGATCCGATGTTGTTAGTGTTGTCAGAAAAACACACAGCTCGCTGCATGCAGGTGGATTTCTGACAAGTCGTTCTTCTGCAGAGTCGGCTTTACTGTATCACTGTATCAGACTGTATAACTGTATCAGACTGTATCACTATCAGACTGTATCAGACTGTATAACTGTATCAGACTGTATTACTGTATCAGACTGTATCAGACTGTATCACTGTATCAGACTGTATCACTGTATCAGACTGTATCAGGCTGTATTACTGTATCAGACTGTATTACTGTATCACTGTATCAGACTGTATCAGACTGTATCACTGTATCAGACTGTATTACTGTATCAGACTTCATCAGACTGTATTACTGCATCAGACTGTATTACTGTATCAGACTGTATTACTGTATCAGGTTGTATCTCTATCAGACTATATCAGACTGTATCACTGTATCAGACTGTATTACTGTATCAGACTGTATTACTGTATCAGACTGCATCAGACTGTATTACTGCATCAGACTGTATTACTGTATCAGGTTGTATTACTGTATCAGACTGTATCAGACTATCATTTTATCACTGTATCAGAATGTATTACTGTATCAGGCTGTATTACTGTATCAGAATGTATTACTGTATCAGGCTGTATTACTGTATCAGACTGTATCACACTGTATCATTGTATCACTGTATCAGAATGTATAAGAATGTGTTACTGCATCAGACTGTATTACTGTATCAGACTGTATTACTGTATCAGACTGTATCACTCTGCACCACTCTATTAGACTGTCTCAGACTGTATCAGACAACACCAATGTAGCAGACTGTATCACTAAATTAGACTGTTTTAGACATTTTATTAGACTGCACCACTGTATCAGGCTGTATAACTGTATCAGACTTCACCACTGTATAAGAGTGTATCAGACATTTCATTAGACTGCACCACTGTATCAGACTATATTAGACTGTATCACTTTATCAGACTGCACCACTGTATCAGACTGTATTAAGCTACATCAATGTATCAGACTGTATCACTGTATTAGACTGTATCAGACTGTATCACTGTATTAGACTGTATCAGACTGCACCATTTTATTAGACTGTATCAGACTACACCAACGGATCAGACTGTATCAAACCGTATCAATGTATCACTGTATCACTGTATCTGACTGTATGAGTGTGTTATTTTATCTTTATTGAATATGACCGTATCAAAAAAAAGCATCAGACTGTATCAGTGAATCAGACTGAATCACTGCATCTTACTCAATCAGACTCATTGTATCAGACAGCATCCCTGCATCAAACTGTTTCACTTTATCAGACTGTATCAGACACTATCCCTGTATCAGACTATTTATTATAACATTCTGTTATTGTCCACTGAGTGGTCTCATGCTGCAGTACCTGAGCAAACCTCTGATCCTTTATAACCTGTTTTGCCTTGAATAGTAAAAGCTACAGCAGGGGGCAGGGCTTTCTTTTATAACACCTCACATTTATTCTGCAACCTTCTAATTAGTGTTGAGAACTCAGACATAGTCCCTCTGTATAAGTCTGGCTGAATGAATATTTGTTTAATCAAGCCTTTGTTTTTTTTTTCTTCGGTTCTGGAGCAGATCTGATTAGTCCACAGGCACAGAATGTTTTGGAGAACTGGGATAGTTAGATGTTGTCACCAGTCAACAGACAGATGCTGTCAGTAAACAACCCCCTCAAACCACTCATGCATTTACTCAAGTGTGTGTCAAAATTGATATCCATGAGCTTCCTCATGTCAGTGTTACCATCTGGATCTACCTTTTCTTTATGCTGCCATGTCTAGACTTGTCTGAGTGCATACATGACAATGAACATATTTGGTACTTATTTATAATATTTAATATATGGTACCCCTGAGATGCTAGTTTTTCTGACCCCTTCTTCTCTTCAGACCTGCCTGATCCATCAGACTCCTGGATGGAGTTCTCATCACCTGGATAGCACTTGCTTCTGAACAGCCTAAAGATCAATAAGATTACTGTGGATGGAGCCACTTAGAGACCATAACGACTTGGACCGCAATCACTACGATAGCTTTAGGACTGAAATTGCAGAGTAAACATGAAGAGCAATTTGACACTCAAGTCTTCATCAGTTAACATGCTGAATAACTTCAACAAAATAGGCTTCAGGATAAAATGCTAACGAACTCAGAAATAACTCTGACGCCTGTACACATAAACTGTTCATAAGATAAATGTAAATCGTACAAATGACAGATTATTGTCTATTAGCCAGAGGTGGCAAAAGTACACACATCCATTACTTAAGTAGAAGTACAGATACTCATGTTATAAAATACTCGGGTAAAAGTTGAAGTACTGATTATACCTTTTTACTTAAGTGAAAGTAAAAAAGTTTTGGCTCGGACATGTACTTAAGTAAGAAGTAGTTATTACTTCTACCTGTTTTAGCTGTTAACTGGACCTCACGTCATATTAATATTAGATAGATAGACAGACAGACAGACAGACAGACAGACAGACAGACAGACAGATAGATAGATAGATAGATAGATAGATAGATAGATAGATAGATTGACGTCTTTAGATAGATGGATGTCTTTAATGTCAACGAAATGCAGTTTGGCATCTACCAGAAGTGCAAAAAATAACAATCATGCAAATAGTGCAGATTAATATGAATCATTTACAGCATGAGATATGTATGCTCGCATATGTACAGTAATTAAACATAAAGGTTATATCAGTGCAGAGACGTGTGGACATCATTAAGAGCCTTTGCTATGTTTCCACACGGACAGTTAATGATGTGATACCGGAGAAACTGCACCTCTTCAAGTCAAGTCAAGAAGCTTTTATATACAGTGCCCTCCACAATTATTGGCACCCCTGTTTAAGATGTGGTCGTGGACTTCAAAAAATTCTCCTTTTTTTTTTAAACAACATAGAACCCAAATGCAAAAAAAGAGAAAAATCCAACCTTTTATTTAAGTACATTACTTTGGTGGTAAAAAAATCACACATTTAGAAAAAAAAAAAAAAAACTTGAAATCATGTGTGCCACAATTATTGGCACCCCTGATGTTAATACTTTGTACAACCTCCTTTTGCCAACAAGACAGCACTTAATCTCCTCCTATAACATTTCACAAGATTGGAGAACACAGAGAGAGGGATTTTTGACCATTCTTCTTTGCACAATCTTTCTAGATCATCCAGTGTCCTGGGTCCTCTCTTATGCACTCTTCTCTTTAGCTCGCCCCACAGGTTTTCGATTGGGTTGAGGTCTGGGGACTGAGATGGCCATGGGAGGACCTTGAGTTTGTGACTGCTGAACCACTTTTGTGTAGATTTTGCCACATGTTTTGGATCATTATCCTGCTGAAGACCCAATGACGACCCATCTTCAGCTTTCTGCAGAGGCCATCAGGTTTTTATTTAAAATATCCTGGTACTTCAAAGCGTTCATAATGCCATGCACCCTAACAAGGTTCCCAGGGCCTTTGAAGAGAACAGGCCCACGCATCACAGATCCTCCACCATACTTCACGGTGGGCATGAGGTGCTTTTCGGCATACTCATCTTTTGTTTTACGCCAGACCCACTTAGAGTGTTTGTTGCCAAAAAGCTCATCTTAGTCTCATCTGACCAAAGCACACGATCCCAGTTGAAGTCCCAGTACCGCTTAGCAAACTCCAGACGTTTACGTTTGTGAGTGTTAGTGAGAAAAGGCTTTTTCCTTGCATGCCTCCCAACAGCTTGTTGGCATGTAGAGAGCGTCTGATGGTTGTTTTGGAGACTCTGTGACCCCAAGATGCCACTCTTTGATGCAATTCTGTGACGGTGAGCTTGGGAATTTTTTTACTTCTCTTACCATCCTCCTCACTGTGCGTTGTGGCAAGATAAACTTGGGACCTCTTCCAGCCTTGTTTGTCACTGTTCCAGTTGTTTTAAACTTCTTAATGATTCCTCTGACTGTAGATACCGGCAAGTTAAGGCCAGTGGCTATTTTCTTGTAGCCATTGCCTGACTTATGAAGGTCGACACACATCTGCCTTACTTGAATGGTGTGTTCTCTTGTCTTTGCCATGTTGACAAATGGGTAAGAGAATTAGGCCTCTGTGTCACGTCATATTTATACCCCAGGGAAACAGGAAATCATGAATTACTAATTAAAAGTCCCTAGATACCCTGACCAACCTTAGCAACTACAGAAAAATATATAAAAAAAAAAAAACAATTAAATTTTTCAGAGGAATTGTTAGGGGTGCCAATAATTGTGGGACACATGATTTCAAGTTTTTTTTTTTTCCTAAATGTATGATTTTTTTTACCACCAAAGTAATGTACTTAAATGAAAGGTTGGATTTTTCTCTTTTTTTGCATTTGGGTTCTATGTTGTTTAAAAAAAAAAAGGAGAATTTTTAGAAGTCCACGGCCACATCTTAAACAGGGGTGCCAATAATTGTGGAGGGCACTGTATATATATATATATATTATATAAAAACCCACAAAACGCCACCCAGAGGGTAAATTGTGTAGAACAAGGCGGATTTGGTGTTTGATTTGAGACTTAAAATAAACAGAAATAAAACAAAAGTTTACTGATTAAAAATATTTTTCGGTGGAGTTTATTTATTTATTTTATATCTAAGTAAATAAGGGACGTCGTGAATAAGTGTATGTTTTGCTTGAGGTTTTAATTTCGCCTCTTTTATATTTATTTATTTATTTACGTATTAAAATTTTTTTTAATAAAAATGGTAAAAACAGAAATGCGCGCTGAATTAATAGCGCGTTAATAACATTTAGTGCCGTTTCAAATAATTCAAAATTTGACAGACAAACATATATATTAATACTAAACGAATTAAAAATGTTGTTACCTAATGAATGTATCCAGGCTGAAGATCCACATATAGAACACAAGCAGAGAAAAGATGATGATGATCAGGAATGTGTCTGTTCTCAGTCATGTTCTCATCACTGACTCCCTCTGTCTCATCCACATTAACCCCAAACTTCTTACTGCCTTCTGCCTGCTGATTCTTATCTTCGTAAAGAGTGAGGGTCAGGACTTTATACACCAGCGGAGTGAAAAAAAACGGAAATCAGTTGTTCGGCTGAAATCGGTGAACAGTGAAAATAAAAATGTTATATTTCACCAAATCAATGGATTAAAACTAAAGTAACGAGCCGGTGTTGAAAATGTAAGAAGTAAAAAGTACAGATATTTGTGTAAAAATGTAATGAGTAAAAGTAAAAATTTGTCTGAAAAATAAATAGTGGAATAAAATACTGATACCAGAAAATCTACTGAAGTACAGTAACAAAGTATTTGTACTTCCCTCCTCTGCTATTAGCTGCTTTTGTGACCATGTCCCTTGTTAAATGTGCTACACCAATACAACGAAATGGGATTGAACCACATAATCAGACTTTATAAATAAGTTGTATCAGACTGCAAGACTATATTCGGTTGTATTACTGAGTCAGACTGAATAATGCTATATACATTTTGCATTAGGTTGGATACTATCAGACAGTATCAGACTGTATTAGACTATATGATTATAACAATCTGTATTCGACTGTGTGATTACATCAGACTGTATAACTAAAGCAGACATTTTCAGACTGTATCAGACTATATTATGCTGCATACCTGAATCAGATCCTACCAGACTGCATCAGGCTGAATATTTGAGTCATCCTGTATCAGATTCTATTAGATTGTATCGATGAATCAAACTGAATCAGACTATATCAGATTGTCTTAGGTTATACACCTGGATCAGATTGTATCATGGTGTATCATAGCAGTTCAGACTGTATTAGGCTGAATAAATGAATTAAACTAAATCAGAAAATGTCAGACTGGATTATTTTGTATGTCTGAATCAGACTGTATCAGACTGCATAGGTTGTATTACTGTATCAAACCATATCAGACGGTATCAGACAGTATCAGACTGTATTAGACTGTATAATTGTATCAAACCATATCAGAGTGCATCAAACTGTATCAGACTGTAACAAAAATATCAGACCATATCAGACTGTAACAAACTAATCCGACTTTGTCAGACTGTATCTGACCATATCAGATGGTATCAGACTGTATTTTGCTGTAAACCTGAACCAGACTATAAAATTATATCAATTCATGATATATACAGTATTTCATTATATACCTGAATCAGACTGCATTAGACTGCATCAGACTATATTATGCTGCATACCTGAATCAGACTGCATTAGACTGTATCAGACTATATTATGCTGTATACCTGAATCAGACTGCATTAGACTGTATCAGACTATATTATGCTGTTTACTGAATCAGACTGCATTAGACTGTATCAGACTATATTATGCTGTATACCTGAATCAGACTGCATTAGACTGTATTAGACTATATTATGCTGTATACCTGAATCAGACTGCATTAGACTGTCTCAGGCTGCATCACTGTTTCAGACTGGATCAGTGTATTAGTCACAACAGAATCAGACGCCAGTCAGACGTCTTTAATGATCCAATCTCAGCCCTCTGGCCTCAATACAGGTTTAAATTATTACTCAAACGGTTGAATACTGAAAAACAAATAAACATTGTCGAGTTTCTCTCACAGGCTTTAGTTATTACAGGGTCCGAGTGTGTGTGTGTGTGTGTGTGTGTGTGTGTGTGGTGTGTGTGTTTGTATGTGTTTTATTGAGCAAATTGAGCAGCAATCTGCTGAGTTATTACACTATGATGTGAGGCTTAATGGCTGGACCTCGCCTCCACAGGGCTGATGGGTAAACTCCATCGCTGTTTGGTCCCAGTAGAAATCAATTCCTCTGTGATGTGGTAGAAAAGGAGATTTATGGCCTTTTCAGCATCAGGTTCTTCTGTGAGTTTGAGAGAATGAGAACAGAATGTGTTTAACGTCCAGCACACAGCGTCCCCTGTGAGTTATTAGAATGAGGACAGTGTTTAATGTCTAGCACTCAAACTTGTCTGAGTTATTAGAACGAGGACAGAGCGCTTAACGTCCAGCACTAAGCAGCGCTGCATGAGCAGCCATTCACATTTCCTCGAACCTGTCACCTGGGAATAACAGTTTTATACAAAGGGGAATATTTTACACTACAAGCCATGCTCTCTCCGTCTCTCCATGCTGTCTTTCTCTCACTCTCTCTAGTGTTCTTAATAGCTGTGGAAATCATATGTCAACATGGTGGAGGACCTGTTCTCTAATTCCCTCTTTGGGTGCCAAGACAAAGATGAATAGATTTTAAAGTCCCCCTCTTTCTCACTGAGAGGGAAATAATTATGACCCTGGACAGTGTGTGTGTGTGTGTGTGTGTGTGTGTGTGTGGGGTACTGAAGCTCTTTTCAACTAATACATCCTTATTAACATCCTGTTCACCCTCATGCAACCACATCACATTCCCTATCCAACCGTTTTCCATCCTCTATCCACACCGTTCACATCCTCTATCCACACCGTTCACCATCCTCTATCCACACCGTTCACCATCCTCTATCCACACCGTTCACCATCCTCTATCACACGTTCACCATCTCTATCCACACCGTTCACATCCCTAACCACACCATTCACCATTCCCTATCCACACCGTTCACCATTCCCTATCCACACGTTCACCATTTCCTATCCACAACGTTCACCATCCCTAACCACACCATTCACCATTTCCTATCCACACCGTTCACCATTCCCTATCCACACCGTTCACCATTCCCTATCCAACCGTTCACCATTCCCTATCCACACGTTCGCCATCCTCTATCCACACCGTTCACCATCCTCTATCCACACCGTTCACATCCCCTGTCCACACCGTTCCCCATCCTCTATCCACACCATTCCCCATCCCCTATCCACACCATTCCCCGTCCCTATCCACCATTCCCGTCCCCTATCCACACTGTTCCCATCCTCTATCCACACCGTTCACCATCCTCTATCCAAACCGTTCACCATCCTCTATCCAAAACGTTCCCATCCCCTAACCACACCGTTCACCATTCCCTATCCACACCATTTCCCATCCTCTATCCACACCGTTCACCATTCCCTATCCACACCGTTTACCATTCCCTATCCACAATGTTCACCATCCCCTAACCACACCGTTCACCATTCCCTATCCACACCGTTCACCATTCCCTATCCAAACCGTTCCCCATCCTCTATCCACACCGTTCACCATCCCCTGTCCACACCGTTCCCATCCCCTATCCACACCATTCCCATCCCCTATCCACACCATTCCCGTCCCCTATCCACACCGTTCACCATCCCCTAACCACACCGTTCCCCATCCTCTATCCACACGTTCACCATCCTGTCCACACCGTTCCCCATCCTCTATCCACACGTTCCCATCCTCTATCCACACCATTCCCCGTCCCCTATCCACACCGTCCCCATCCTCTATCCACACGTTCACCATCCCCTATCCACACCAGTCCCCATCCTCTATCCACACCGGTCCCCGTCCCTATCCCACCGTTTCCCCATCCACTATCCACACCAGTCCCCATCCTCTATCACACCGTTCCCATCCTCTATCCACACTATTCCCCGTCCCCTATCCACACAGTCCCATTATCTATCCACACAGTCTCATCCTCTATCCACACTGTGTGCGCATGTGCATGTTTATGCTTATGCATACTGATGACAGATCTCATGCACCACACCATGGTGAGATCCATCTGGTAGGAGAAAGACGAGACTTCGGGATCCAGCAGATTTTTTGCTCCACAAACACACTAGACCCCAGTTCTCCATTGCCGCATAGGGGTGTTTCGGGACTGCTAGGAGATCTGCGTACAACACACACACACATGGAATGTCTATTTAAAATAAGCACACAGCCCAAAACCAAAAGCACCATGTGTAGTAGTGTGTGTGTGTGTGTGTTGTGTGTGTGGTGTGTGTAACTGCATTATGTGTAAGTGCGTTCAGCTTAATTGCCACTTCACAAACTAGAACAGAGTCACAGTGTTATTCGTCAACTGTGTGTGTTTCTGCTTCTCACCAGTACACACTTACACAAGCATGCACGCAACACACATCACACACACACACACACACACACACACACATCACACAACACACACACACACACACACACACACTATGCATGATAATGAACACGGGACAAATGAATCCTGCAGCTATTACTTTTTTCTCCTGCATCCCACACACAGTGGAATTCTGGGTAAAAATGTCTGAACTTCATGGTAAGATAAATGATGAACTTCACACACCAACTGGAATATTCTGATTGTGGTCTGACTCTGACAGTGGAAGAGCTCAGAATTCAGTCCTAAAGAGGTTTTTGCTTTAGCTGAAAAAAATTCTCATATAGAACATTTCCTTTTTTTTTTCTCTACCAAAAAAAACAAAAAAAACCCCAGTAGTGTACAACCCAAATTCCAAAATAGTTGGGACACTGTATAAAAGGTAAACAAAAAACAAATGCAATGATTTTCAAAACTCATAAACCCACAATTTAATAACAATAGAACTTAGAAGACATATGAAATGTTTAAACTGAAGAAATGTACTATTTTTAAGGAATTTAAAGCTGTAAAATCTCTTTTGTTCTGGAAAAGTCTGGAAAACGTGAGTGCTATTAAAACTAGTTGGGGAAACATTTTGCAACTGATGAAGTTAATTGGCAGCAGGTCAGTAAGACTATTGGGTATAAATAGTGTATCGTATACCTAAGATTCTCTCAAAAGTAAAGATGGGCGGAGCTTCACAAACCTGTGAAAAACTGTGTCTACAAATTGTGAAACAATTTCAGAATAATGTTCCTCAGCATCCGCAGAGGAGGGACATGGGGTATATCAGTAGGAGAATGCTGAGGATGGAGACGCAAGGAAGGAAGAAAAGAGGAAGACCAAAGAGGAGGTTTATGGATGTGGTGAGGGAAGACATGCAGGTATTTAAGTTGAAAGAGGCAGATGTAGAGGACAGGGGGTATGGAGATGGATGATCCGCTGTGGAGACCCTAATGGGAGCAGCCAAAAGAAGAAGTAGAAGTTTCTTAACTTTAAATTGCAAACCAGTTGAATATCTCATCATTTACATCACATAATTTCATTAAAGTTTCAAAGAATCTGGAGAAATCTCTGTGTACAAGAGTTAAAATCTAGATCGGGGTAGCTGTGACCTTCGGGTCTCGGGTGCCAGTGCGTTTAAAACAGTAATGATTTTGTAATGGAAATCACTGAATGGCTCATTAACACCTCCAGAAATCATGTCTGTGAACACAGTTTGCACGTCATCCACAAATACATGTTAAATGTCTATCATGCAAAGAAGAAGGCATGCGTGAACATGATCCAGAAACACCATTATCTCTCTGGGCCAAAGCTCCTAAAAAATTACTGGGGCAAAGTTGAAAGCTGTTCTGTAGTCAAACGAATTGAAATTGGAATTTCTTTTTGGAAACCATGAAACCACGTCCTCTGGACTAAAGAGGAGAGGGACTATTGGGCTTGTTGTCAGCGCAACAAATGCTCTCTCTGAAAATGTCTATTTTCAGGAAAGGACTTGCATATTTAAGGAAGAAATTGCTAACTGCATACTGCATCTATTACAATAGCATGACCTTGTAGTAGAAGAGTCCGGGTGCTGAACTGGCCTGTCTGCCGTCTAGACCTTTCACCATTCGATACATTTGGCACATTATAAAACAAAAAATACAACAAAGGACACCCAGAGCAACTAGAATCCTGCATAAGACACATATGGGACAACATTCCTTTCCCACAACTGGTCTCCACAGTTCCCAGATGTACAGGCAGAAGACGTGATAGGGTACACAGGGGTAAACATGGCCCTGTCCCAATTTCTATTAAACCTGTTGACGTTATATTTTCTTTTAAATGCTTTATATTCTCAATTTAAATATAGATATGTTTAAAACTAAAAACTGAAATATTGAGTTCAATTGGGCTTATTAGATTTTTAATCACTGCAATTTGTTTTTATTTACATTTAACACAGTGTCCCAAGTTTTTTTAGATTGGGGCTGAAAATTCAGCTAAACAGAATGAGGTGATGCAGTTTCAGACACAGATTCAGTCGCTTTCCATCACAAGACAAACAGAATCATGTCTGAATCAGCAAACATTAAAACCCCTCCTCAAACACTAAACCCCGCCTCAAACATAAATCCCGCCTCCGCCACGTAAATGCTTCCTTCAGATGTTGTTCGACTCCAAAGCTGGGGTTCCTCTGGGGTTTAGTCTGATCATTACAGAGACTGTTTAATTACATGCTTTAATTAAAAAACATCACTGAATCACACACACACACACACACACACACACACACACACACACACACACACACACACACACACACACACAGGTTTCACAATTAGGCAAGCAAATCTCACAACTAAACTGTGTGTATATGTGTGTGTGTGTGTGTGTGTGTGTGTGTGTGTGTGTGTGTGTGTGTGTGTGTGGTGTGTGGCAATGAGTTTATGGGATATTAATTAGGAGAATTATAAGGCCAGGACATACACCATTAAACACATCATGTCCATTCAGAGTGAGAAGAGAAGGAAGAGGAGGGTGGGGATTTATAGAGAGAGAGAGAGAGAGAGAGAGAGAGAGAGAGAGAGAGATGTGGTGAGGACAATTCGTGGTGAGCCGGTGGCCTTGTTCACGCTTCCTAAACCATTAGACACTTCATCACGTGCAAATCAAGGACCCTTGAGGACAAATGACCGTCCACCATTAGGCTCTGAGTGCCAGGCTGGGATGTGGAGGACACACGGATCAGGGCTTTTCTTAACAGGATTTTACAGGAAGTGATGCGGTGTGTGGACGCAGCTGCTGAAAGGGACGATTAAAAGCCTGAAGCC
This sequence comes from Silurus lanzhouensis, assembly GCA_039877035.1. Classification (NCBI taxonomy): domain Eukaryota; kingdom Metazoa; phylum Chordata; class Actinopteri; order Siluriformes; family Siluridae; genus Silurus; species Silurus lanzhouensis. The sequence goes on along the minus strand of JBCEWE010000612.1, from coordinate 148,852 downwards.
GTCCTCTTCTGTGTGTGTGTGTGTGTGTGTGTGTGTGTGTGTGTGTGTGTGTGTGTGTGTATATGTGTGTGTGTGTGAGGTCAGAGACATGCTGCAGCTCAGAGAGCATGGTGTAATTATAAAGAAGCTCCAGGTCATGTCCTCGTCCTGATCCTTAACCGCTGTGGAACACAAACACACATCACTGTGACGTCTCGAGAGGAAATCTGTCCAGAAGAACGTGTGCGAGTGTGTGTGTGTGAGATGTCTGGGGCAACAAAAACGGAATGAGACATAGTAGGCAGGAGGGCAGGTGAGCTATCATGGTGTCTGTCACTTGGAAAGCTCCAGTGTGTGTGTGTGTGTGTGTGTGTGTGTGTGTGTGTGTGTGTGTGTGTGTGTAGGAGAAATAGAAAGAGATTGAGAGGAGCTGGCTGGTTTAAGGAGCACAGAGTGATGATGCTGAGAGACTCAGAGAGATTATTTTCATCGTTTGTTTTAAATCACCTCATCATGGATTTGTTCTCAGTTCCCAGAGCTCACAGTGTCCCCAGAGTTCCCAGAGCTCACAAAGTTTGCAGAGCTCACAAAGTTCCTAGAGTTTGCAGTGTCCCCAGAGTTCCCAGAGCACACAGAGATCACAAGCCACAAAATTCCCAGAGCTCAAAGAATTAGCAAAGCTTGCAGATTCCAGAGTTCCATGAGTTACCAGATTTATTAGAGCTCCCAGAGTTCAGAGAATTTCCAGAGTTTTTAGAGCTCACAAAGGTATCAGAGCTCCCAGAGTTCCATGAGCTTCCAGAGGTCGCAGAGCTCACAAGTTCCCAGAGTTTACAGAGTTCCTAGAATGCACACGGTTTCCAGATGTTGCAGTTCCCAGAGTTCCTAAAGTTTGCAGAAGTCCATGAGCTCCTAAATCACCATATAGTGCTCACATCAAAGTCTCTCTGTATGTCTCTCACTCCATCTCTGTAATCTCTCTGCTTTCTTCTTTATTTCTCTCTCTCTCTCTCTCTCTCTCTCTCTCTCTCTTCTCTCTCTCTCTCTCTCTCTCACACACACACACACACACACACACCTTCAGTCCATCTCTCCTCTTTCATCTCCACTCTTTCATTCCTCTATCTGTCCAATTTCTTTTTTTATCTCCACTCCTCCATTCTTAGAGAGAGAGAGAGAGAGAAGGAGAGAGAGAGAGAGAGAGAGAGAGAGATGTGGTGAGGACAATCTCGTGGTGAGCCGGTGGCCTTGTTCATGCTTCCTGAACCACTTAGACACTTCATCACGTGCAAATCAAGGACCCTTGAGGACAAATGACCCGTCCACCATTAGGCTCTGAGTCCCAGGCTGGGATGTGGAGGACACACGGGATCAGGGCTTTTCTTAACCAGGACTTTTACAGGAAGTGATGCGGTGTGTGGACGCAGCTGCTGAAAGGGATGATTAAAAGCCTGAAGCCGTCCTCTCTCTGTGTGTGTGTGTGTGTGTGTGTGTGTGTGTGTGTGTGTGTGTGTGTGTGTGTGTGTGTGTGTGTGTGTGTGTGTGTGAGGTCAGAGACATGCTGCAGCTCAGAGAGCGTGGTGTAATTATAAAGAGGCTCCAGGTCATGTCCTCGTCCTGATCCTTCACCGCTGTGGAACACAAACACACATCACTGTGACGTCTCGAGAGGAAAAATCTGTCCAGAAGAACGTGTGTGTGTTAAAGGGGGGAGAGGGGTGTGTGTCTGGGGCAATAAAGCTGTGATGAGACACAGTGGGGCAGGAGGGCAGGTGAGCTATCATTGTGGTCTGTCACTCGAAATGCTCCTGTTTGTGTGTGTGTGTGTGTGTGTGTGTGTGTGTGTGTAAGTGGTGTGTGAGAGAGAGAGAGAGAGAGAGAGAGAGAGAGAGAGAGAGAGAGTTGGGCATAATGAATATGACTGTATTTAAGGTGCACCACTCATTGTTTAAACTCATCCCTCAGCTCTCTCTCTCTCTCTCTCTCTCTCTCTCTCTCTCTCTCTCTCTCTCTCTCACCTTCACTCCATCTCTCCTCTTTCATCTCCACTCTTTCATTCTCGCTCTATCTGTCCATTTCTTATTTTTTTTATCTACACTTCTCTATTCTCACTCCATCTGTCTATCCAGCTCCAACTTTCCTTAAGTCCAGTAACAGAGGAAAAGATCTCAGAGGTTTTTGCTCATATAAGGAAACATGTGATGGCTTTGAGACAGTGATGGGGTTTTGTCTCTCGTCTCAGACATCATTTGACAGTAAGTCCCTGGTTGAGTCTTAAACACGTCCCACAGCGTCGTCTCTCGATCATCACTCACCCTGACCAACTACAGCACCATTCCAAAGAGAGTGTTTCCTCTCTCCAGGATAGATTTCACCCAGGTGTGTGTGTGTGTGTGTGTGTGTGTGTGTGTGTGTGTGTGTGTGTGTGTGTGTGTGTGTGTGTGTGTGTACAAGAAACATATGACGAGAGACTGAGCGAGACACGGAGGAGGACGTGTCACTGAGTCACACAACACTCAGTGTGAGACAAACAAACAAAGCGTTGAGTAAAGACACATATGTAACAACTGTGTGTGTGTGTGTGTGTGTGTGTGTGTGTGTGTGTGTGTGTGTGTGTGTGTGTGTGTGAGAGGCTTGGAAGCTTGTCTGTTAACCTTCATCACACACACACACACACACACACACACACACACACACACACACACACACACTCGGAGCATGTGACACTTTCACACTGCAGCTCATCTCTTTTTCTGCTCTTTCTGCAAAACCCTTTCTGATTTATGGCCCTCGTTTCCATGGTGACGGTTGATACGGAAATGTCCTCCAACCTTGAAGAGTGGAACGAGTTCAATAAAAGATTCTCATCGTCTTCAGAACGTTTGGTTTTTATGAGGGCGCGGTCCTGACGCTCGAGCAGAGAAAAACTCGCTGATAGAAATCACACCATCACAATAAGTCACAGCTGCAGAGGGAAGGAGGGAATCTGACAGGAAGGAGAACATGATCAAAGACACGTGACTGGATCTTCTTCAGTGAGGACTGATAGGAATTTCTACACGACCTTTTAAAACCGAGATGTAAATGATGTCTCAGGAGGACAGAGCGACATTTCACACTGTCATTATCGAATAAATCAGAATGATGGAGAACTAAACAGATTCAATTACACATTCCTACAGGAGTCAAAAACCATGTGACTGAGGGAGAAACTGAGCAGCTCCAACATCAAACACCATCATTTACCATCAAACACCTTCAATCTCCATCAGACAAATCACTATTTACTATCAAACACCATCATTTACCATCAAACACCTTCTTATCCAACATCACACGCCACTATTCTGCATGAAACACCAACATTCAGCATCAAATACCAACATTCATAATCAAACACAACACCACCATTTACAACCACACACCAACATTCTCCAACACCAACATTAACATTACACACCATCAGACACCACCATTCACCATCAAACATCACCATTTATCATTACACACCACCATTCACCATCACACACCGACATTCTCCATCAAAAACCAGCATTTACCATCAAACACTTTCATTCACCATCAAACATCACCATTCACCATCACACACACCAACATTTACCATCACACACAACATCAATCACCATCACACACACCAACATTTACCATCACACACAACATCAATTACCATCACACACACCAACATTTACCATCACACACAACATCAATTACCATCACACACACCAACATTCATCACACACACAAACATTCATCACACACACCAGCATTCACCATCACACACAAAAAAACATTCACCATCTCACACACCAACATTCACCATCACACACCAACATTCATCATCACACACCATCATTCACCATCACACACAAAAAAACATTCACCATCACACACAAAAAAACATTCACCATCACACACACCAACATTCACCATCACACATCAATTTCCACCATCAGACCTATAGTTTGTGTGGTTAATGTAGAATTATGAGTGTGTAGACAGGAAGTAAGACAGGAAATCGATGTCATACTGTAGGAAAATTTTAAGGTTTTGATCCTGTGGTGTCTTTGTCAGTTCCTGCAGATCAGACAGAGTGTCTTCACTTCTCTCATTTCTCACCATCATTTCTCATCCCTTCATCCTGTTGATTGGACGACTTGCTGTTCATGAAGCAGAAAGATGGAACTGGAGGAGGAATAAAGCTCAGAGTGATGGAGCGAGTAGAGAGTGTGTGTGTGTGTGTGTGTGTGTGTGTGTGTGTGTGTGTGTGTGTGTGTGTGTGTGTGTGTGTGTGTGTGTGTGTGAGATGTTCAGGAGTCTCATCTCCGTCTCTTCTGTCACACTGACACTAACTTGACGTCTGTCTCGAACACTTGAGCTCGTGTCCTCTGAGAGCGCAGACGCCTCCGTCACTGTCAATGTGCAAATGTCAGATCAATTAGCCGTCTAAAAGCTAATGAAGCCGTTAATTAGCATCGGAACGAGTTCACAGTGAGGAAATTGTCACTCTGAGAGGTAATGATGCAAAACAGAACCTTCAGGAAACTTCACCACTGAGAATCAAATCATCTTCAAATGTTATTCCAATGAAAACCAATGTTGGTGTGTGTGTGTGATGGTGAATGTTGGTGTGTGATGGTAATTGTTGGTGTGTGATGATGAATGTTGGTGTGTGTGATGATGAATGTTGGTGTGTGTGATGGTGAATGTTGGTGTGTGTGATGGTGAATGTTGGTGTGTGGGATGGTGAATGTTGGTGTGTGTGATGGTGAATGTTGCTGTGTGTGCTGGTGAATGTTGCTGTGTGTGATGGTGAGTGTTGCTGTGTGTGTGATGATGAATGTTGGTGTGTGTGATGATGAATGTTGGTGTGTGATGAAGACTGTTGGTGTGTGTGATGAATGTTGGTGTGTGATGAAGACTGTTGGTGTGTGTGATGATGAATGTTGGTGTGTGTGATGGTGAATGTTGGTGTGTGTAATGGTGAATGTTGGTGTGTGTGATGGTGAATGTTGGTGTGTGTGATGATAAATGTTGGTGTGTGTGATGGTGAGTGTTGCTGTGTGTGTGATGATGAATGTTGGTGTGTGATGAAGACTGTTGGTGTGTGTGATGGTGAATGTTGGTGTGTGTGATGTTGAATGTTGGTGTGTGTAATGGTGAATGTTAGTGTGTGATGGTGAATGTTGGTGTGTGTGATGATGAATGTTGGTGTGTGTGATGGTGAGTGTTGCTGTGTGTGTGATGATGAATGTTGGTGTGTGGGATGGTGAATGTTGGTGTATGTGATGATGAATGTTGGTGTGTGTGATGGTGAGTGTTGCTGTGTGTGTGATGATGAATGTTGGTGTGTGTAATGGTGAGTGTTGGTGTGTGATGAAGAATGTTGGTGTGTGTGATGATGAATGTTGGTGTGTGTGATGATGAATGTTGGTGTGTGTGATGGTGAGTGTTGCTGTGTGTGTGATGAAGAATGTTGGTGTGTGTAATGGTGAGTGTTGGTGTGTGATGAAGAATGTTGGTGTGTGTGATGGTGAATGTTGCTGTGTGTGTGATGATGAATGTTGGTGTGTGTAATGGTGAGTGTTGGTGTGTGATGAAGAATGTTGGTGTGTGTGATGGTGAATGTTGGTGTGTGATGGTGAATGTTGGTGTGTGTGATGGTGAGTGTTGCTGTGTGTGTGATGATGAGTGTTGCTGTGTGTGTGATGGTGAGTGTTGGTGTGTGATGAAGAATGTTGGTGTGTGTGATGATGAATGTTGGTGTGTGATGGTGAATGTTGGTGTTTGTGATGGTGAATGTTGGTGTGTGTGATGATGAATGTTGGTGTGTGTGATGATGAATGTTGGTGTGTGTGATGGTAAATGTTGTTGTAAGTGATGGTGAATGTTGGTGTGTGTGATGATGAATGTTGGTGTGTGTGATGATGAATGTTGGTGTGTGTGATCGTGAATGTTGGTGTGTGTGATGATGAATGTTGGTGTGTGTGTGATGATGAATGTTGGTGTGTGTGATGGTAAATGTTGTTGTAAGTGATGGTGAATGTTGGTGTTTTATCATACAGTTGAAGAAAACGTTCACCAAATGTCCTGCAAATATAAAGACAAATGTCCTCATTACACAAGAAAAATGAATAATTTGTTATCATTTAATTACAGAAGACTTTTGGAGGAAAATGATTTCTCTTTCTGATTATTACATTTTGTCCTGACTATTAAAAAAATCCTGATTAAAGGATTATTTTCAGATGATGAATGTTGGTGTTTGTGATGATGAATGTTGGTGTTTGTGATGATGAATGTTGGTGTGTGTGATGGTGAATGTTGGTGTGTGTGATGGTGAATGTTGGTGTGTGTGATGGTGAATGTTGGTGTTTGTGATGATGAATGTTGGTGTGTGTGATGATGAATGTTGGTGTGTGTGATGGTGAATGTTGGTGTGTGTGATGATGAATGTTGGTGTGTGTGATGATGAATGTTGGTGTGTGTGATGATGAATGTTAGTGTGTGTGATGGTGAGTGTTGGTGTGTGTGATGGTGAATGCTGGTGTGTGATGAATGTTGGTGTTTGTGATGATGAATGTTGGTGTGTGTGATGATGAATGTTGGTGTGTGTGATGGTGAACGTTGGTGTGTGTGATGATGAACGTTGGTGTGTGTGATGATGAATGTTGGTGTGTGTGATGGTGAGTGTTGGTGTATGTGATGATGAATGTTGGTGTATGTGATGATGAATGTTGGTGTGTGTGATGATGAATGTTGGTGTGTGTGATGGTGAATGTTGGTGTGTGTGATGATGAATGTTGGTGTATGTGATGATGAATGTTGGTGTGTGTGATGATGAATGTTGGTGTGTGTGATGGTGAATGTTGGTGTGTGTAATGATGAATGTTGGTGTGTGTGATGATGAATGTTGGTGTGTGTGATGGTGAGTGTTGGTGTATGTGATGATGAATGTTGGTGTGTGTGTGTGTGGTGATAAATGTTGGTGTATGTGATGATGAATGTTGGTGTATGTGATGATGAATGTTGGTGTGTGTGATGATGAATGTTGGTGTGTGTGATTGTGAATGTTGGTGTGTATGATGGTGAATGTTGGTGTTTGTGATGATGAATGTTGGTGTGTGTGTGATGGTGAATGTTGGTGTATGTGATGATGAATGCTGGTGTGTGTGATCGTGAATGTTGGTGTGTGTGATGATGAATGTTGGTGTGTGTGATGGTAAATGTTGTTGTAAGTGATGGTGAATGTTGGTGTTTTATCATTTTATCAAATGTCCTCATTACACAAGAAAAATGAATCATTTGTTATCATTTAATTACAGAAGACTTTTGGAGGAAAATGATTTCTCTGTCTGATTATTACATTTTGTCCTGACTATTAAAAAAAATCCTGATTAAAGAATTCTTTTCAGGTCATAAATCTGTGGAACTATAATGAAAAGCAAAGACACACACACACACACACACACACACACACACACACACACACACACACACACACACACACACACACACACACACACACACATACACATTTTTCTCTTCTCGTACTGCAGACTCAGTATTCTCAGGAAAAAGATGAATGAGTGTTTATGAAATCTGAAAAAGGTAGGAGAACCGTCTTTGTGTGTGTGTGTGTGTGTGTGTGTGTGTGTGTGTGTGTGTGTGTGTGTGTGTGTGTGTGTGTGTGTGTGTGTGTGTGTGTGTCTTGTCTTTGTTGTAAGTGTGTGCGACAGCAGCAAAGTTTAACAATATAGCAATTTCTCCACAACACACTCAGCAGCAAATGCTGCCAGCATCTATAATACAATCACACACACTCATAGTCTCTCACTCACACACACTCATAGTCTCTCACTCACACACACTCATAGTCTCTCACTCACACACACACACACACACACACACACACACACACACACTCATTGCACACAGTGTAGACAGATTGGACAGTGTTAAGCTGAAAGGTTGGGGATGAATTTAAATAAACACATCTCACTGACATAAGACCAATAGGATGAAATGGACACACACACACACACACACACACACACACACACACACACACACACACACACACACACACACACACACACACACACACACACACACACACACACACACACTCACTCACTGTGAGCAGTGCCTAGTTTGGGAAGGGTGTATGTGAATCTGAAGACTTTCTGATAGAAGTTGAGAATGTTTACACTCACACACACACACACACACACACACACACACACACACACACACTCATAAACACACATATCACACCAACACACACCACACCTACCACCAAAGAAAAACAAAAGAACGAAAGAACGAAAGAAAGAAAGAAAGAAAGAAAGAAAGAAAGAAAGAAAGAAAGAAAGAAAGAAAGAAAGAAAGAAAGAAAGAAAGAAAGAAAGAGAAAGAAAAAGAGTAAAGGAATATGAGGTGTGTCTCTGTAGAAATGATGGTTTTGCTTGAGAGGCCGAGGGCTAAAGAACACCTGCTTCTGTAACACCATCAATCCACACACACACACACACACACACACACACACACACACACACACACACACACACACACACACACACACACACACACACACACACAGTGCAGGGAAACAGATGGAACTCCATCACATTTGACTTCTATATGTATTGAATGATGGAGGAGATGTAAAGTGTAGAAGAGATTCATATAAAAACACACAGGATGTAAACGAATTCCGTTTTTTTCCGCCTCGGGGAGAATTCATTATTCCTGAGTTTCCACATGCTGGTCTTTTTCTCTTTGTCTTCTCGTTTTTTGACTCTCTGGACCCTAATGGAGTTAATTGGACCGGAATCGAGTGGCTCGGAGTCTGTTATCGACTGGAGGATAACGACACCAGACGAAGCTCTGAGGATCTGCACGCCTCGTAGCTCACAGACAAGTGGAACAGAATAAAGTGTCTTTAAACTCGCCACAGAGACACAAATCAGCCCACACACACACACACCACACACACACACACACACACACACACACACACACACACACTCCTTCTAGCTGTGACACACAGGATGGAAGGAAACACTGAAAGGCCGTGGCTCTGTAAATATTTCTGCTGTTTGACTAAAAGTGCAAACCAGAGACACGTTTCTATGGCAGCAGCTCGAGTGACTGCTCTTCCCGACTCGAAATCCCTGCCACAGTCAGAGATCCTACTGCAGGATAAAATCATTTAATTTTTATTTCCATATATTTCAAAGAGATTCGAATGTGCGCAAGACACTGTGTCATGAATCATTTAAAAAGAAAGAAAAATTACAATTTCCGAATCATGTTATTCTCAGGCACAACATTATGACATTAGAACACTGATGATCTTCATCATGGCTCCTGTTAGTGGGTGGATTTATTTATTAGGCAACAAGTGAACATTTTCTCCTCGAAGTTGATGTTAGAAGCAGGAAAAATGGGTGAGTGTAAGGATTTGAGCGAGTTTCACAAATTGTGACGTCTAGACGACTGGGTCAGAGCATCTCCAAAACTGCAGCTCTTGTGGGATGTTCCTGGTCTGCAGTGGTCAGAATCTATCAAAAGCGCTCCAGGATGAAACAGTGGTGAACCGGCGACAGGGTCGTGGGCGGCCGAGGCTCACTGTTGCACGTGGGGAGCGAAGGCTGGTCCGTGTGGTCTGATCCAACAGACGAGCTCCTGTAGCTCAAACTGCTGAAGAAGTTCCTGCTGTTAATGCTCCATTCAGAATATATATACTGTATGTAATACAGAATCAGGATCTGAGTGACTCCTATCAGGTCTCGGATTTTAGATTTTTCTTTCTTTTTCTTTTCACTTGTGCCATCGGAGTGTGTTTATGTTTCTCTTTTTGTCTGAGTTTGCTGGGACTTTGTGTGGTCCATTTTCCCCCGAGTTTGCTTTCCTGCATCTCCTGCATGTTTCCCAGTCCTGTTTCCGAGAAGCTTTCGAATTTCCCTTCACCAGTTCTGGACTGATATTTGTTTTGGTTTTCATTGTCGTGCTTGCGAGTAGTATTATAAAATGGAGGTGCAGATGAACTTTAAAACAGAAGGTCATGAGTTTAAATCCCAGCACCACCAAGCTACCGCTGCGTCGCTCTTGAACAAGACCCTCAACTACTCGGATATAAATAGATCTGGAAAATGTTTGGTAAATGTAAAATATGGATTTTTTTTGTCCCTTATGAGTGTGTCTCTGAATTTGGGTTCACACACCTCCCTGTGACAGACTGCTACTGCTCCTGCCGGTCATGCAGTTGACCACGGTTCAACCCTGACCCTGACGTATCCGGGGTGCATCCTTTATTCTGAAGCTACTTTCCCGAACATGGAAGAAGAATCTGGGCTTCATGCGTTGGAGCTAAACACTCGGCAAATAAGCTGAAATTGATCGTTAGCCCGTGTGGTCTGCGTTACCCCAAAATGCTAAAGCCTGCATGTGAAATTACTGAATCAACAGAATTGTCACATGTTCAGGATCTTTGTTCCTGCACACATTTTTACATTTATATTGTGTAGGTCATGCCATGGTCATATAAAAACAGATGAATCTGCAGCTTGAGTGAATAAACAGGAAAAACAAATCCAAATCAAGAAGGAGGTAAAAAAACAGCCATGGTTCAGTTGATCAGTCACTCAGACTACCCCAGAGCTTGTTGAAATCAAAGGCAGGAACAGGAAATGTCAAGTCAAGTCAAGTCAAGTTTATTTGTATAGCGCTTTTCACAACAGACATTGTCTCAAAGCAGCTTTACACAAATCAACAGTGAAGGTGAATGGTGTGAATTTGTCCCTGATGAGCAGCTGTGGCGACTGTGGCAAGGAAAAACTCCCTTAGATGTTATGAGGAAGAAACCTTGAGAGGAACCAGACTCAAAAGGGGAAACCCATCCTCATTTTGGGTGACATCAAGAGTTTGATCATAAATCTTTCAACAATACAGAACACTGGAGAGTGAGAACTAACATGAGCACTGGAGTATAAGATTATAAGTGATGTTCTTTCTGCAGTCTTATACAGTCTATATGGTTAGTAGCTCCGAGTTTTATGAGCTCAGCATTTGTGATCACCACAGATCCAGCATCAGCTTCTCCATGCCAGAGCCTTTAACACTCCAGGAGGTCCAATGCCAAACTCCACACATGTAGCGGGATCCAAATGGCACTGGTACGTCTCTAGATGGTTCGGGATGTTTGTGAGTTCGGCATCTACTTCTTCAAAGGTCCGTAATCATCACGAGGTGGGAGGTGACTGGAGCTGGCCAAACCTCAGGGTGTCTCGGGATGGGGAGAGAAAGAGAAGCAGTGGAGAGCAATTAGCGTAGCTGCTGTTCATGATATTAACAGCACAAGTTGATAATGTGCATGTGATCAGATGTTCTGGAGCACAAGGTTATGATGTGATGTGTGTTATGTGTAGGCTTTGCTAAAAAGATATGTTTTTAATCTACACTTAAACTGGGTGAGTGTGTCTGAGCCCCGAACACCGTCAGGAAGACTATTCCAGAGTTTAGGAGCTAAATGTGAAAAAGCTCTACCACCTTTAGTGGACTTTGCTATTCTAGGAACTACTAGAAGCCCAGAGTTTTGAGATCTCAGGGAGCGTGGCGGATTGTAGCGAGTTAAAAGACTGGATAGATATATGGGAGCCAAACCATTTAGTGCTTTATAAGTGAGAAGTAATAGTTTGTAGTCTATTCGAAACTTAACAGGAAGCCAATGTAGGGACGATAAGATCGGGGTTATGTGATCATATTTTCTTGCCCTTGTAAGAACTCTGGCTGCTGCATTCTGGACTAACTGAAGCTTGTTTATTAATGACGCAGGACATCCACCTAGTAATGCATTACAGTAGTCTATTCTGGAGGTCATGAACGCATGGACGAGCTTTTCTGCATCGGATAAAGACAACATATTTCTTAGCTTAGAAATATTTCTAAGGTGAAAGAAGGCTGTTTTAGTAACTTGATTGATATGATTTTTGAAAGACAAGTCGCTGTCTAAAATAACACCCAGGTCTTTTACTGTTGAATTAGTGGTTACAGAACATCCGTCTAAATGCAGGTTGAGATGCTGGAGCTTCTGTATACTAGTTTTTGGTCCGATGAGCAAAATCTCAGTCTTATCGGAATTTAAAAGTAGAAAGTTATGGGTCATCCAATCTCTTATTTCCTTAACACACTCAGTTATCCGACTTAATTGAGCTATATCGCCTGGTTTAGATGAAATATATAGCTGAGTATCATCAGCATAACAATGGAAGCTAATTCCATGCTTCTAATAATATTTCCTAACGGAAGCATGTATATTGTGAACAGCAGGGTTCCTAGAACTGAACCTTGCGGCACGCCATAATTTACTTGCATTAGCCTGGATAGCTCTCCATTTAAATCTACGAAATGGTAACGATCGGACAGGTAGGATTTAAACCAGCTTAATGCCTGTCCCTGAATGCCGATGTAAATGGTCTGTATCAAAATGGTGATATGAAAGGGCTTGCTGATGTCATGGAGCTTATACTTCACAAAGTTTTATTTTGTGAACAAGTTTTTTGTGCGTGTTTTTGAAGTCCGAGTCGGCCATGTTGGGAGGCTGCACTGACTGCTGGAACTTGGAGTTGTGGTTGAGCTGATATCTGTTGTTTGTATTACTGTGTGTTCTGTTTCATTTGTCAAACAATAATCTGGCAGGATCTGGAGGTTGCTGTTTTAGGTTAATGCCATTTTTTTGTTTTTCTTTTTTCCACTGGTTTTTATTACTTCTACCTGTGTCCTATCAGCCCTGTGTATATTTAAGTTCCTCTTTTGTCCTTATATACCAATGTTGTGTAGTTTGGTTCCCTGAGTTTTTGCCCCTGAATCTCCTGCCTTTTTTTTGAGTTGCCCAGTCCAAGTCATTGTTTATCAGGGTTTCCAGTTGGACTTTCTGTTAAGAAAAGTGTGAAGAATTATCCTGATTTCATGAGAAAAATTTTTTTTTATTAAATTGTGGACTTTTTTGCTGTTAATTTGTGTTGGGATGTGATTTTTTTGGATATAATTTCCCATTACTGTTTTTTCTTTTTTTATATTTAAAATAATTTTAATAATAATAATTTGTAATCATTTCTAAGTCCGTCTCTGCAGTTTTCTTATTTGACCCCAGTTTGAGCCCCAACCCTGGAACCATCTAGTAAATGGTCTTTAAATCATGTTTGTTTCAGTGATTAGCGATCAGTTCTGAAATTCTGTCCCTTTTAAAGATCCCCCCATCATCATATGGGTGGGACAAGCAAAGACTGCACTATCCACAAAGACACAAGTAGAAAATGGGCTTCACTGAAGATCCCTGGTGGTTTTCCGGGAGGCCGTGCTGTTCACCGAATGTCTGCTTCCTGAGGAAGACTGGGATTCCTGTGTACGATTGCTAGAATTCTTTAAGCAAATGCGTGTGTCCTGTTTCTAGTTCTAGTCACCCACAGGTCTCAAATTCTTTTTCAAAAGTGCACAAGTTAAAGTAGATCCACTCTGTAAAATATAACTCCAGTAAACCTAAGTGTCCCTTTAAACATTCACTTGGTTAAAAGTACAAATATATTTGCTTTGAAATGTACTTAAGCATCCAAAGTACTATGATATATTATGGATATAATGTTCTTATTATCATTTTTATCACAAGATTCTTTGCTTAATTATCTGCTTAAGTTTATGTGAAAAGACTTGAATGTGACTCTCAGCACACTGATCTATTAATAGAATGACTGATATTAATGACTTAAACACTGATATTATTACACTTATCATGAGCCCAAAATCTTCTTTTCAACTACTTAAAAAAAATAAAATTACACAAACAAGGCCACAAGTGTTGTCAAATACATCCACATCATTTATTCCTCTCTAAATGTTCTTGCTGTTGAAATGGTGCTAAACTCATGTTGGTGATAAGTAGATGCCACCAAGCGCCAATCAAAACAAGTTCAAAATAGAGCAATAAGAAATAATTTGGTAGGAAAAGGTGAAACGAAGCCCATTCAAGAATTTGGGGAGATTCACAAAGAGTGGACTGCAGCTGGAGTCAGTGCTTCAAGAGCCTCCACACACAGACGTATCCATGGGCTACAATTGATGCATTCCGCGTGTCGAGAAGCTCCTGAACCAGAGATTACGTCAGAGGTGTCTTTTCAGATAAAAGGAAAGAAATCAAGGCCCCAGAGTCTGGAAGAAGAAGAGAGTAGAGTTTGCACAGTCAGTGGTGATTTGGGAAATCGTGTCATCTGCTGGTGTTGGTCCTCTGTGTTGTACCAAGGTCAATACAGCCGTCTACCAGGAAGTTTTTGAGCACTTCATGCTTCCCTTTTGTTGACCAGCTTAATGGAGATGCTGATTTAATTTTTTAACAGGACTTGGCACCTGCCCACACTGCCAATATCACTAATACCTGGTTTAAGGACCATGGAATCCATGTGCTTGATTGGCCAGAAAACTCACCCGAACCTTAAACCTCATGGAGAATCTATGGTTTATTGTAAAGAGGAAGATATGAGACACCAAACCCAACAATGTAGGAGAGATGATGGTCGCTATCAGAGCAACCTGGGCTTCCAGAGCACGTCAGCAGACCGAGCTTTTCCTCCACTGTCCATTTATAAATACAAGAGTCTATCAGTCTGGTTCCTACTTGGATCCTGTATGAGGAAATGATCTGAAATGGGGAAAATGTAAATAAGCAGGAGGAAGTGATGAACAAAGAGAAATGAATCTTTTCCTGGTTCCGCTGCTGCTTCCATCACCTCAAATACGCCTCTTTAATCGAGCTGCTTTTCTCTCCTGACATGGAGATTATAATAGTCATGTTTCCCACTGCTTTAATCGCATCGTGTGTGTGTGTGTGTGTGTGTGTGTGTGTGTGTGTGTGTGTGTGTGTGTGTTGAGGATGTTAGTGCACCCAGAGGAGAGATAATAGCACTCAGCATGTGGCAGAAATTAGGAAAATAAATAAATTTCAGTTTCACACTACAGGAGAAGTGTTTCACATCCGACTCTATGAAGACGAAGAAACCCGCAGCAGTTCACCTGCTTATTACAGACACGGTGCGTGTGTGTGTGTGTGTGTGTGTGTGTGTGTGTGTGTGTGTGTGTGTGTGTGTGTGTGTGTGTGTGTGTGTGTACGTTGCTCTGGGTTTAGCTATTACAAGGTTTGATTTTATTAGAGGGTAATAAACACACCGTAAAACACATGAGAGTGTGTGTGTTCCCATCAGATTCCACATTTAGTCTCCATTTGCTCTTATAAAGAGCTCCACTCTTCTGGGAAGATGTTCCACCAGATTCTGTGCAGATTTGTGTGAGATTTATTTGGCTAAAAGGGTGAAAAAAGTCAGGTAGTGATGTAGGTGAGAAGGAAGGTGAGGAGGCCTGGGGTGCAGTCAGTGTTTACATTCATCATGTTCAACAGGGTTGCAGCTCTATAGCAGGAGATCTTCCACTCCGAACCCGTGTAAAGAAGATGTTAATGGAGCTGGCTTTGTGCAGAGGAGCATCGTCATGCTGGAACAGGTTCGGGTATTCTAGTTTAAGTGAAGAGAAAATTTTATTTTTGAGGAAGAACCACAAAGAACCGGATGTGTGTGTGAGAGAATAAAAGTTTTATTTAGCTTTTGCTCGTAACTTATGGGACAGGAAGTAAAAGCGGAGTGTGTGCTGTAAAGCTCAGTGTGGAGAGAAAATTACACACAGCTATAAATATCTCCACGAGACTACAGTCAGGATTCTACACCAACATCACTCCAATGTCCTTCTTCAACCACTGCTGCTATATGGAGAACACCAAACACACACACACACACACACACACACACACACACAACACACACACACACATATATACACACACATATACACACAAACACTCTAAATGAATGAATGTGCAATGGAGATTCCTGTCATGAATGTGAGAAGAAGTGAAGAAATAAAATTCACCTCATAGAGGAACGTCAGGAGAACGTCTCATCATTCCCGATATGTACGTGTAAAAAATGGAGGCTGAACAACTGTGTATAGAATCCATGCTGTAATTGGAACACAACCAACCTTCTAAATCAGAGGTGACTGACTGCAATTCACATTCACCAGAAGTTGGGGCTCGCTCGCTCGCTCGCTCGCTCGCTCTATCTATCTATCTATCTATCTATCTATCTATCTATCTATCTATCTATCTATCTATCTATCTATCTATCTATTATCTGTCTGTCTGTCAAGTCAAGTCAAGTCAAGTCAGGTTTATTTGTATAGCGCTTTTCACAACAGACATTGTCTCAAAGCAGCTTTACACAATCTGTCTGTCTGTCTGTCTGTCTGTCTGT
>JBCEWE010000612.1:0-130000 GCA_039877035.1 Silurus lanzhouensis | reverse complement strand
ATTTGGATCTGAGGTTTCTGAGAGGGTTCAGCAACATTTGGATCTGAGGTTTCTGAGAGGGTTTAGCAACATTTGGATCTGAGGTTTCTGAGAGGGTTCAGCAGTGTTTGGATCTGAGGTTTTAGAGAGGGTTCAGCAACATTTGGATCTGAGGTTTCTGAGAGGGTTCAGCAACTTTTGGATTTGAGGTTTGTGAGAGGGCTCAGCAGCGTTTGGATCTGAGGTTTCTGAGAGGGTTCAGCAGCGTTTGGATCTGAGGTTTCTGAGACGGTTCAGCAGTGGAGATCAGATGCCTTCCATAAGGATTGTGTCCGGAATTTTAATGCGCAAGACTCGACAGCAAACAGTTAATATATAACTGGATGGACATCTGTATCTGGCTGGACAACTGTGAAATCTCTCGAAGTTCTCAATCCTCCTCCACCTCCTTATCATCCTCATCATCATCCTTATCCTCATCATTGTCTCATCATTTCCAACTTCATTAAACTCATTCTCATCACCATCATTATCATCATCATCATATCTTTGTTCATCATCCTCACCATCATCATCATTATCATTATCCGCACCATGATCATCATCACATCCTCTGAGAGCTGAAAATAAATGATCGCTGATTACCAACTGAGGAATTAAGGTTTTACTTCATTGAAGAAACAATGTGACCCCTATGAAATATTTAAAGGCTCTATCTATATACAATCATGAGGTAAAACCCTCTTACACAAATTATAAATGACTACATTAGCATAGCATAATGCTGCTGAAGAAGGACGTAGCAATAAATAGTCACATGTTGAAGCTCTGTTTTCATTTCAGTTCCATTCTTTTAATTTCTTTTACACTGACAGAAATTTTGTTTTTTTCTCAAAGGCTAAAAGTAACACAAATATGATGGATGGAAAACAGCCAGAGGCATGATTTCTGAGCCTCACACACACACACACACACACACACACACACACACACACACACACACACACACACACACACAAGCACACTTTACACCACTTGAGATGTGAGTGAGTAAGTGTAAAGGTCATGTTGATGAACGGAGGCACAACAGAGCTCACAATGGAGATTAGCAGAGGGTCACTAAGTGTCATGGCTGCCTGGAACGGCTACCCAATTTCCCTCCGGACCACCAGAGGGCCTCCCTTCATCATGGCTACCTTGGCTTCTTTCCCTCCAGGCCACTAGAGTGCACTCTCCCATACAATTTAGGTTTCTTCTTTTCTTCTCCTGTTTTGTACACCTGCTTCGTTTTTTCTTATCAGTCACATATTTAGTTCTGTGTTTTCACATTTTGGTTGCATTAAGTTCAGGATAATGTCAATTATAGTTTCTAGCGTTTGCTTTTTTTTTGTCAACTTGTCCTCGCCTAGCATTTGTTGTCTAACCTTCTTTTTCTGGCAATGTCCTTGGATGCCTCCCAGTCATGACAATGCCACTACCAAGGCAGACCTTCTAATAACTCAGAGTGAGCTCCTGCTGTAGAAAATGCTCTGTGACTGAGGTAAATAGTGGAGACAGTGGGACCAGAGGCCACAGGTTCTAGTTGAGAATCCCATGGCCACATTTCTTTCCTGCCCAGCAACATGGTCACCTTGCCCGTTTGCCTGATTGATGACTTCAACCACTTTAGCTGTATTCCCAAGGACATGTATTCCTGACCCTCTGAGGGCAAGGATCTGACTTCCTGACTCACTCGGACTCCCTGTCCTACTGAGGATGTCTCTCTGTCTACCTGCACCACTAAGAAGGTCTCTCTATCTACCAGCTTTCTCTGACTCCCTGTCCCACTGAGGATGTCTGTATGCCTTCATGCCCTGCTGAGGATGTCACTCTTCTTCTATGCCCCGCTGAGGACGTCACTCTTCTTCTATGCCCCGCTGAGGACGTCACTCTTCTTCTATGCCCCGCTGAGGACATTGCTCTGCCTTCATGCTCTGGTAAGGACATTGCTCTGCCTCCCTTAATTTTATGCCCCACTGTTGTTTCATTAGTCACACTGGTGTAAGTTCTTTATTCTCGCTTCTTCAGAAACCCCACATAACACATAGGGGTCAGGTCTGCAGTTCAGAAAGTCTGCAGTTCAATCAGAATTTTAGTGTGTTGGTTCTTTTAGTCAGATATCAGAGCTGGTGAGAAGATGGAGTTTGTGTTGATCTCAGCTCGGACAGAATGCTACAAATAGAAATCAATGAACGCAATCAGATGCTGGAGATCAGATTAGAAGGATCAGATAATTGTGCAGTGTTTTATTGTGTGAAAGTAATAAATCAAAATGTAACACTGCAGTAGATATGAAGCGAGAAGGCGTGGCCTATCGGAGCAGACCTCATGAAAACTTTCATGATAACTATATATATATATATATATATACAGTGCCCTCCACAATTATTGGCACCCCTGTTTAAGATGTGGTCGTGGACTTCTAAAAATTCTCCTTTTTTTTTAAACAACATAGAACCCAAATGCAAAAAAAGAGAAAAATCCAACCTTTTATTTAAGTACATTACTTTGGTGGTAAAAAAATCACACATTTAGAAAGAAAAAAAAACAATTTGAAATCATGTGTGCCACAATTATTGGCACCCCTGATGTTAATACTTTGTACAACCTCCTTTTGCCAACAAGACAGCACTTCATCTCCTCCTATAACATTTCACAAGATTGGAGAACACAGAGAGAGGGATTTTTGACCATTCTTCTTTGCACAATCTTTCTAAATCATCCAGTGTCCTGGGTCCTCTCTTATGCACTTTTCTCTTTAGCTCGCCCCACAGGTTTTCGATTGGGTTGAGGTCTGGGGACTGAGATGGCCATGGGAGGACCTTGAGTTTGTGACTGCTGAACCACTTTTGTGTAGATTTTGCCACATGTTTTGGATCATTATCCTGCTGAAAGACCCAATGACGACCCATCTTCAGCTTTCTGGCAGAGGCCATCAGGTTTTTATTTAAAATATCCTGGTACTTCAAAGCGTTCATAATGCCATGCACCCTAACAAGGTTCCCAGGGCCTTTGGAAGAGAAACAAGCCCACAGCATCACAGATCCTCCACCATACTTCACGGTGGGCATGAGGTGCTTTTCGGCATACTCATCTTTTGTTTTACGCCAGACCCACTTAGAGTGTTTGTTGCCAAAAAGCTCAATCTTAGTCTCATCTGACCAAAGCACACGATCCCAGTTGAAGTCCCAGTACCGCTTAGCAAACTCCAGACGTTTACGTTTGTGAGTGTTAGTGAGAAAAGGCTTTTTCCTTGCATGCCTCCCAAACAGCTTGTTGGCATGTAGAGAGCGTCTGATGGTTGTTTTGGAGACTCTGTGACCCCAAGATGCCACTCTTTGATGCAATTCTGTGACGGTGAGCTTGGGAAATTTTTTTACTTCTCTTACCATCCTCCTCACTGTGCGTTGTGGCAAGATAAACTTGGGACCTCTTCCAGCCTTGTTTGTCACTGTTCCAGTTGTTTTAAACTTCTTAATGATTCCTCTGACTGTAGATACCGGCAAGTTAAGGCGAGTGGCTATTTTCTTGTAGCCATTGCCTGACTTATGAAGGTCGACACACATCTGCCTTACTTGAATGGTGTGTTCTCTTGTCTTTGCCATGTTGACAAATGGGTAAGAGAATTAGGCCTCTGTGTCACGTCATATTTATACCCCAGGGAAACAGGAAATCATGAATTACTAATTAAAAGTCCCTAGATACCCTGACCAACCTTAGCAACTACAGAAAAATATATAAAAAAAAAAAAAATTACATTTTTCAGAGGAATTGTTAGGGGTGCCAATAATTGTGGGACACATGATTTCAATTTTTTTTTTTTTTCTAAATGTATGATTTTTTTTACCACCAAAGTAATGTACTTAAATAAAAGGTTGGATTTTTCTCTTTTTTTGCATTTGGGTTCTATGTTGTTTAAAAAAAAAGGAGAATTTTTAGAAGTCCACGACCACATCTTAAACAGGGGTGCCAATAATTGTGGAGGGCACTGTGTAATATATATATATATATATTATTTGTGTGTGTTTCAGATTTACTTCATAGGAGCTGAATATATATGTGTGTGTGTGTGTGTGTGTGTGTGTGTGTGTATATGTATATGTGTGTGTGTGTGTGTGTGTGTGTGTGTGTGTGTGTGTGTGTGTGTGTGTGTGTGTTTGTATATGTATTTGTTTCTTTCTCTGTGTCTAAAACAAAAGCACATATGCTTTATCACATTCCCAAAGTTCAGTAAGACAGAAAATAAATAAATAAACAAACAAACAAATAAATAAATAAATAAATAAATAAATAAATAAATAAATAAATAAATGTTTTGGTGGATTAAATGGAGTCCAACCTATGAAAACAAATTCTTTATATAAAATAATTTAAATTTCAAATAGATTTCACATTAGTTTTATATAAACTGTGTTTCATGTAAGCTTCATTTTATATTAACTTGGTTTGTAATAAACTGGTTTTAATATAAACGTTTCCTATAAAATAGATTTAATATAAACTGTTTTCATGTAAACTCCATTTCATATAAACTGAGGTTCATATAAACGTGGTTTAAATATCAATTTGGTCTCATAAAAACTGAATTTAATACAAACTGGGTTTATTATAAACTGGATTTTTGTGTTTTACTTCAATCCTTTTCTCATTTGGTCTTGACAGAAGGTCCCACATTCACACTGTTCCACTTTGTCTTTTTCTTCTCCTCTGTTTTTCCTCAAGGCTTCAAATAAAACTCCATTTTAATTCGCACATGAGCTGTTGCAGCTCTGTGTGTGTGTGCTGAATATAAATGTGCTTCTTTTCTCTTAATCTCAGCAAAACACTCACTGACACACACACACACACACACACACACACACAACGTAAATAAATCTATAAACCATTTAAATTAATGAATGTCAGGACCTCGAGTTGACTCTTTCAGGTAAAAACACGGCTGGGCAAAAAACACAGTCCTTCATTTTCCAATCTTTTCGAATCATTACACAAAAAAGCACAAAACAAACACACACACACTTTTACATCATGAACCTGATCTTAATGTAAAAGCATAATCATTTAGAATCTTTTTCCAGTGAGAAATATGTGAAAGTAGCATGAATGATGCATGAAGAGCTCAGAGACGAGCGCGCGGGAAGGAAATTAGCTACTGAAGTGAGATGCACTGGAAATCTCTCTCAGTTAACTGAACTGAATTCAAAAAGACTTGTAAATGTGAAACATCTTCTTTTTGAGGATTAGATGAAGCATGGGAAAGCATGAAAAACTGATCAATCATGGGGGGGGGGGGGTAATCACAAAGGAATACATCATTTAACTGAATCAGATGTTAAAGAATTTGAATTGTAAAGAAGAACCACATAAAAAAAATTATGACTATTTTAATTTTAAAAAAATCACGTTAAAAATAGACAAATCGCTTAACACAGAACCGCCAGGCTGCAGATCGGCACTGGGCCATGGATCATTTGGTATGCGGCCAACACAAAAACTTTTTTTTTTCTTTTTCTTTCTGATTTATTGACTTTTATAGTCTGCAGATTGTATTTTTTGATTTTTTTTTTTTTTTTTTTAAATGACCACTTCTGACCATTAGTGCAAATCAGTTTTTACATTTATACTAGTAACATGATATGCATGGTATTGTGTTTGGTTATGCGCATGTTTAATTTAGAAAAATTGTCTTGTGTGGAACTCGGTTTTTAACAAAATAAAATAATAAAGTACTAAATATGGATAAATATGTGTACTGTAAAATAGATGAATCGTTTTAATAAAACATGAGCTACCGATGTGATCCAAGCGGCAAATCTTGAGAAATCACATGCGAACAATAAAAAAGTTTATAAAATATTACTTTTTTTTTAATAGTATAAATCCTGTCACAAAGGAACATATGAATAATAGATTAAAGAAACAAATATGAAAAATAATTTCATTGTAAATCACATGAGAAACAGATTTGTATAAAATAGAGAAATCGTGAAGGATTTTACATCTTAACAAAATAAATAACAAAATCAGATGAAAGATTAATTAAAATGCATAAAAAAGCACATCAAAGATTAACAAATCATTTAACAGAATAACAAGTAAAAAAATGGAATATAAACGAATCCCTGGTGAAAAAAGATTAATTACAATGGAATCGCATGAAAAATATTTGAATTATAAAACATAAAAATAAAATAATTTGAAAAAAAAAAATAATTGCAAACAAATCTCATATAAAAAAAACAGATGATTTATATAACCAAATAATATGTAAAAAAATAAATAAATACATTCTGTACAAGGCTAAAAAGTGATTAATATAGAAGGATTCTTTTTTTAGACTTTTTCAGCTCCTCACTTTCTCACCAGGACTTCTGTATCTCTTCATAAAATAGTTTTCTTGCCTGAAATCCTTCACACTTTCATTCCGGTGCATTTGTTTGTCGTGATTAGAAAACCCTCCAAGAGGTCAAAGGTGTCATTGTGTGGAGGAACGAGTATGTAGGAGGTATAGAAATCTACATACTGTATGCATGATTCCGTGACCTGCAATAACCTTCATTATCATATCCACAGACTCCTCAGCATGAAGCCAAACATTCATCATGCTGCTCTCAGTAACCGTCTGCTTTCATCTCCTCAACTAGTAATGAGCTGAACGAACTGCATGCTCTCTTTTAAAGACCTGTTCTCCTCCGCAACCAGGAAGTGAGCAGAAAACTAGATCAGGTGATGGGTATTCTGGTTTTTTTTTACAAGTGTCCAGTGTCCTAGTGTCTAGTCTCAGATTTCTGTTCCTGCTCTGCTCCATCTGACCTTCTGCTGTTGGAGCTCATCTGAGGTGCTTTTCCAATCACAGTTATTGTAACAAGTGATTATTTGAGCTACCGCAGACTTCCTGTCAGCTTTAAGTAGTCTGATTGCAAGGGGTTTAACGGTCCACCAAAATTCACCTCAGTTTTTAAGTCGGTTCAATTTCGGTAGGAGGAAAAAATGCAAAACATAAAATCTATTGTTTATTATTATTAACATTTTGAACAACAGTTGACTTTTTTCAACAATTTTTGCTTGGTTTTAAATAAGAAATTAAATATATTAAAAAAAATTATAGATCAATAAAAAAAATATTAATTGATTTTAAATTAATTTTTAAAAAATATATTCAATAATTTACATTTGTTAGACCCTATGTGGGTAATACAGATGTGTATGTAAATGTGTGTTTGTGTTTTTTTGCATTTAATGTCATTTTCTAAACATATATTCTACTTAACTTTTTTACTTAAGAAACACACAAAATATAGTTATTTATTTATTTATTTATTCACAAATGTCTTCATTCCTCCCATACTTCATTCTCTCCTCGATATGCAGAATTGTCAGGAATTTCTTCTACTTAAAAAAGCAGGACATAAAAACACAAAAGAATCCATATCGCCAAACTGTAACTTAAAAACGTTAGCAAGGTTTTTTTTGTTTTTTTACACCATTTTGTCCAAACTCTTGTGCAAGAAAATCCCAGGATCATCAGCAGCTTTGGAAATATTCAAACAATCTCAACAACCTGATGTTTGGTGTCAATATTTGCTACAGCTTTTGGGCTGCATGTGCAAACACACTTGCTATCTGATTGTCTGATCAGTTAACTGAACAAATCAATAGTGTAGAGGCGTTAATCTGCTGGTCAGCTGTTCTCATTTTTAACACTTTCTCAAGGAAGCTATTTGTTTTTTTACAAGAAGGACACAAAACAGGAAGGCAAAACAAAACCACATACTTTTTCTTAACACAATCAACGAGACCTTTCTACCCAAAACCTTTTTACACATTCTTATATTTTCCCAATGTGTTCAATATGGTTGAGGTCAGAGACCTACAGCAGGAGATCTTTCACCAAATCCAACCCATATAAAGCAGATCTTCATGGAGCATGGTGCACATGTCATGCTGGAACAGGTTTTGGTTCAAATGAATGGAAAATTTTATGCTGCATACAAAGACGTCCTACACAATTGTGTGCCTCAGACTTTATGCCAACATTTTAGAGAAGAACCACATATAGGTGGAAAACAGCAGGTGTTCCAATGCTCTATATAAAGTAAGCCACAATACAGCCAAATCTTAATCCTTTAGAAGGAAAGAGTGTGTGGGGAAAACACACAACCAACCAACAAACACTGGCAAACCATTTTTTAATTTATATTGTAAAGAAAGACACACCCACAAAGGGGCAGGGCAAATACATTCTATGTAGTATTTTTACTGATATGTACATGTTTTATATCCAGAACAATAGATTTACAAGAATGAGAAATATCTCCACATATATTTTGTTTTCTAGACAGGGACAGGACGTCTCTGAAACACGTCGAATGAGATGAACATTGCTCTCCTCTGTGAGAGAGAGAGAGACGATTTCTCACTAAACACTCGTCTTATCTGCTCCGTCTCTTCCATCATCATTAACACTCCATCAGTGCTGCTGAACTCCGGAGTGTGAAGCTCAATTCTCCAAGTCGTCTTTAGGAGGTGTGTGAAAAGAGTTTGGCTCTTGTGCAACCGAGACATGCTGTGTATGAGAGAGTACGGTGGGAGGATGGATGGATGGATTGGATTGGATTGGATTGGATTGGATGGATGGATGGATGGATGGATTGCATAAAAAAATGTCCCTCCTGAAGTAAAATGTACAGTCAATCTATCTTATAAATATAAAATTTATCATAAGGAATTAAAAAAGTGTAAATATGACAAATAAATGAATGATTTCCCAGATTAATGAAAAAATTAATGAAATAAAAGAATCACATTTGATTATAAAAAGATATTTTAATGTCAGAATCAACGCTGTTTATACAACACTATTACCAGAAGTATTGGTACTTTAATATCGAACTTCCTGTCCCTAGTTCCCATCTTTCACCTTCCAGACTCTCAGACATGTGAGAAGAAAATATGTATAAAATCACACCTCCAGGATCACTGGATTTATTGTTTTATTATTTTGTGATATTATTTTACAGAATTCTACCCTACTGCTTTATTCAACACTGTAAGACTTTAACTCTGTGTAAATGTGTTTTTTCCCTCACTGGGATTTTTTTTTTTTTTTTTTTTTTTTTTTTTTTTTACAAACATTGCATCATAGTCGTGAAGAAATGTGGTGTATATTTTTGGCAGAATGTCAGCCAGAAAATAACAAATGTGGTGTTGCACTCTGTGTGAGTCTCATACTAAAGTAAAAAAAAAAAACACACACACACAGACATCAGCTAGCAAACAACAGCAATGTCGAGAATTAGCCTTTTTTTTTGTTTTTTGATTTTGCAGTGAAGTACATCATCACACGTAAGAGGATCACAGTCATGTCCGTTTACTCCAAATTTGATTATTATTCGCATTAACATGGACATCTAAGTTTTTCTTTTAAGATTCCAAAGCTTATTATCTCATTAGCTTCTTGCTAATTTTAATTTCAATTGAATTCCATTTCAAATAAGAGAGAAATAGGAATCAATTTAATGGTGTATTTATATTATATTGCGTAATGAAACATGTATGCTGTATATTCCCTGATCATTGTTTTAATGATCTAAATTACAACTAGCGCTTCAACTAGTGCTACATAACACACACACACACTTATGCTAGTCCGAGAGCTTATGAGTGATAAACATACATGTCTGAAGTCAACTATCATTTTAAATTCAGCTTTTGAGAGAAATATCTTTAAGATTTTAGCAGTTCAGCTGCCACGGTGATATAATGATAGCTAGATCAGATGGGTTTGGGTGTAACTTCTGATGTAAAATGTTTGCATGATTGCATGCTAGCATGAATAGCAACCTTTTATCAAGCAACCAATGTTCTCTGAAACTGAAAAAAAAGGTTTAAACAAGATGAAGTGAGAATAAAGCAATCAACATTTTTGAGGGGGAAAAACTCAGCACTTATAAACTGCATAAACTTTGTGGATCAAAAAGATAACATTTCTGGATCTATTGCCGTTCTAAATAAAGTTTAGCATATTTAAATCAGTAAGAAACGATTTATTTCTATATAATTATCAGTGAATGCTGTACTTTTATTATTTAGAAAGTGATCAATAATTTGTACCAATATTTGAAATGTACATCGATTTCTCGTTACTAAACCGTATCTCGAGTGCGTTCTCTCAGCACTGCTGCTGCTACGTGAATATGAAATATCACAACACTACGGAGACCGAGGCGTGTCCTGAGGGTCCCACAGAATCAGAGATGGCAAAAATACATACGTCACTCAGTAGAAGTGCAGATACTCATGGATCTATCTGGTAAAAGTTCTGACTACACTTTTTTACTCAAGTTGAAGTAAAGCAGTTTGGGCTTTGACATGTATTTAAATAAAATGTAGCTTTTATTACTACCTGTTTTAGTGTCACGCTGGTAATTGGACGTTACGTCACGTCATATCAATATTAGGGCTTTCAATCGATTCAAATATTTAATCGTGATTAATCGCATGATTGTCATGAGTTATCTCACGATTAATTACAACTTATTAGCAATTTTTTTATCTGTTTTAAATGTACCTTAAACTAATAAGTTTTTAATACTCTAATCAATATCCGCATGGAAAAATATTGATGTTTATGCAAATGTATTTTTATTATTAGTGAAACCAAACTCAACGTAGATCATGAAGACAAAATATCCTTTTATATGAATTAAAATAATTATGCTGTTTTAAATTACGTAAATCATCAGGACACCAAACGGATCCAATGCTATGTTTCGACATGGATGGTGATACCGGAGAAACTGTACCTTTTCTAACTTTCATATGGATTGCATAATTAAAGAATATTTGTTTATTTATTACATATTTATATTTTATGTGATTTTTTTTATGTAAATTGACATTTTGAGCTTTCTATACATGTATGTATTATGTCTTCGAGGCAAATATTCACTGAGGTTCAGGTTGTTTTATTTATGTGTCTGTGAAGAGAGACGCCAGAGACGGCAGAGAGCGCCCCCTGTCTGTTTTCTTTATTTTATAAAAGCATAACATTTTGTTGTTATGAGTGTGTGCAAAAAAAAAAAGTAGACCCTTTACAGATTCGAATGATGTATTGCTCTTATCTGTCTGATCAAAAAAGATGTTTAAGTTTGTTTCGGCGTTATAATGAAAAAAATGCCACAAAGGTCAGCCCCCCGAAGAGCCCCTTTTGAGACTTGGTGCATCACTACAACAAATGTTTACTGATTGAAATTTGTTATAAAATAAATAATATCTGAATAAAGAAATGATGTTGTGAATAAACGTGTGTTGTGCTAAAGGTTTTAATTTTGCCCTTTATATTTATTTATCTATTTATTTATTTTTTTGTAAAAATGGTCATGCTTCATGCATTAATTGCATGTTAATAAAATTACTGATTTAATTACTAATTACTAATTTAAAAATGTTTTAACCTTATGAATGTATCCAGGCTGAAAATCCACCATACAGAACACAAGCAGAGAAATGATGATGATGATGATGATGATCAGGTGAGTCTCTGTTCTCAGTCATGTTTCCATCACTGACTCCCTCTGTCTCATCCATGTTAACCCCAGACTTCTTACTCCCTTCTGACTTGCTGATTATTAGCTTTGTAAACTTGCCAATGACTGTCGTGAGCGAAAGCCAGGAAATGATACACCAGTGGTAGATTGAAAAAGCCGAGCAATGACAGGAAATAGATTGATGGGCTAAAAATAGCGCAGTGAGAAGGAAATGATTGACGCTTTCAACAAATAGATTTAAATGATAGTAACGAGTCTGGTAAAAATCGTCTGTAAAAATAAATAGCGAATTAAAGTACTGATACCAGAAAAAACTACTCAAGTAACAAAGTGTTTGTACTTCGTTATTTCACACCTCTGCATAGAAAACAGATTAACATGGAAAAGTGGACTATCTTTTCCTTATTGAATTGCAGAGCATCATATTTTGAACACACACTGGTTTATGGTCTAATCCTGTTTCTCGTAATTGTATTCGTTTTTCTTCAGCTGTTTACAACCAACGCCCCCTGGTGGTCAGCAGAAGAGGTGTTTTTTGTTTTGCTATTTAATCCAAATACAAAATGATAAAAAAAGACAAAAGTGGTGAACATGGACACAAATTCTAATCACAAAAGCTATTTTTCATGACAAAACCTGTTTGTGGTGGTTCCATTTCTTGATATTACCTGCTGATTTCTTGCTTTTTGAACAGCATCAGCTATTCACCATTAGACCCTGGTGCAGAAGGGTTTCCATGGCATCATGTCCATCATTAAATCATCACTAAAGAAGCCAGTGTAGAGACTTCCAATAATCTGGAGGACATTCAAATGGTCAAGTAGATACCAACATGTAATCTACAAGCATCCACGGGTCTTCTATTGGTTCTTAATTGTATCTGACATGACATACCACCAATAGAAGGCACCAGATTCTATTAGAGACCCACAGAGATACACCAATGCAGATTCCATTAACAGCAATACAATCTCATTTCAAACCATTACAAATACAAATGTTCTGTTGGGGGTTTTTCAGCAGGGTTAAAATAACTGACATTGCATTCTGAGAATATGTGCTGATGTGGTCCACTGGTTCACTATCAATCTCCTTGTTCTCATTCCTACATAACTGTGTGAGCTTTCATAAAAAATGTAAGTGTATAATCATGGCCTGAAGTGACGATGTGGCCCGATGTGTCCTTCGAAATTGGCAGCCATTTGACAGATGATCGTTTCTCATATTTGAACTTATTTGAACTTTTAATGCGTAATATGCAAAAGATTATTGTACAGGAACTTGCGCTCTAGCTGTTGGAAATCTGATGAGTTTTTTCTCATCTTCCAGTAAAACAGGCCTATTATTTACTCCCTAGGTTTAGAGGAGACTCTGGATCTTCAAAGGAAAGTACTAATAACATCTTTGAGATGGATAAATACGCATCATGTACTTCACAGTGTGATGAGCCATTAGCTGAGCAGGGAAATGCTGAGAAACAAACCTTCATCAGCTCACATGGTTTCAGAAAAGAAACAAAGAGCAAGAAGAAGAAGTAATACAAAAGATGGATACTAATAAATATAAAATATAAACAAGAACAAAACAGAAGAAATTATATTATAATTTAAAAAAGGACACCAGGAAGACCGAAATAAGGGAACAAAAATTTCTGTTTTGGAAGATAATACTCTGGTTCCCTCTAGTGGTATAATGTACAAACTACAGCCATAGTCGTGTATACCCCCCCCCCCTCCCCCGGCCTTCAATACACTTATTACCGACATTATGACGTCACGGTTATAGAACCGTTCGATATTCTAAAGAAGTGCAGTAGAACAGAGCGCTGTATCATAGACAGGAATCTCATGCAGTGAGAATAAATGTCATTACTAAAGCAAGGAACCCAATTCAACAGTCTCCTTTCACTGGAGTCACAGCCGCACTGCTCACATACATCATCTCCAGCAGAAGCATTGATATTAACCTCATTAAATACATTTTGTGTATTTTTTCTGTATATTACTATTTTCCTGTGGATTTTAAATGAAGAGAAAATTGTGTTTTTGTGCGAATTCTACAAGAAAAGAAAATGCAAACGTATAAACGGTTCATTAAAAATGCTTAACAACCGTTTTGAGCAGTTTTCGCGACCTTTCCTCAGGATGTCCAGCTTTTCTTGTAAACGTCCTTGTAAGTGTATCTGCAAAGAAATCTGTCGTTATGGAAAGACAAATCAGCTATTAAATCTACATGAATAATTTTGATGTTGTGCTACAGATGCGTTTAGAGCTCTGACTAGTGCGCTTTCTGATTATCCAATCAAAGAACGTTAAAATGATGACGTTGTTGTACGCCTGCTAGATGGCGCTGGACTCCAACTCGCATTCTGATTGGTTAAAGCAACAGCTTCAAGCAGCGTGTACTTTAAGTTATGATTCTGAAGACCTTACAGCAGTCTCCTTAAATCCGGCAACACGTCATGTGACAGATGAAATCTGATTGGATAAAAATTCTAACCTAAACAGACACTTATTGGAGCAGCCCAAAGCAAGAGAAATGCTCTGAAATGAAGAGAATAGACTTTTGGGATAATCTAATAATCTAAAGCGTTTCATGAAAACAAATATTAAAACATAAGTCAGTGAGTTTAGGCCACTGCTACCTTCATTTTCTTCTGAATTATTGTTTTTTTGTGTGTTGTGATGTTTTTGTTGTTCTGCTTTTAAGGTGATCATCTGTTGTAGTTTGTAGTTTTACCACTAGAGGGAGCCCGAGTATAATTCTCACAGCCCTGCCATTTCCATTGCCATTATTTCGGACCGCGAAATATATAATTTTCTCGCACTCGTTTGCGAGTTAGATGATGTGTAACAGCTGGATCCTAAACACAGGAACTGCTATTGAACCAAAGGCACTAAATATGTATTAAATTATTACCAATAATCTTTATTTTCATGTCTTTTCTCTCAGTTTGCGCTGCTTCAAGTAGTGTAAGTTTCTGTTAGAGTTTCTATCCAATCAGATTTCAGTCGTGACGTCACCCGCTGCTAGAGTCAAAGGAATTTTCTTCAGGCATTCAGAATCAGCTGTGTGGGAATCTGGAGCATAAAGTAAAGCTGTAGCTTTAATCAATTCGATTTCGAGTTGGTGACACCTCTAACATCAGCATTTTCGCGTCCTTTGATTGGACGGTCAGAGAGCGCACTAGTCAGAGCTCGCAAACTGGATCTGTAGCAAACTGCACAAGCTCGAATATATTCATGTGTATTTAATAGCTGTTTTTTCATCCCACAACAACTAACAGAGGAGAAGAAACTGATCTGGTCACAGATACACTTTACGCTTACATGACTTCAAAACAGCTGTGAAGCTTTTTCATGGACTTTTAAAAATGTTTGCACTTTCTTTCCTGTAGAATTTGCAAAAAACACACACAATTTGCCTTCATTTTAAATGCACAAAAATGGCCAGGGTGATGTGATGAGCTGAATATTGACGCTTCGCTGGAGATGATGTATGTGGAGGTGCAGTTGTGGCTCCAGTGAAAAAAGGAGACGTGTTGAATTGTGTTCATTGGGTTTCTTGCTTTAGTAACGACATTCATTCTCGCTGTATGAGATTCCTGTCTGTGATGCAGCGCTCTGATCTACTGTGGGAGTCTGATCTACTGCGCTTCTCTCTAATATTGATGGTCTCATGATGTGATTAACAGGTGGATTGGTTCAGGTAGGACACCAATCATGGCCTCAGGAGAAAATACACAAACCGAGACAGATATTTTACGTACTAAACCTCATAAATCTGCAGATAATAATTGAAATATCATGTCTGCAGCAATTCACTAAATATTTATTGCATGTAGTGCATTTTGGACCTGAAACCCCACATGAACGTTTCTTCACTGCACCAGGAGATGTGTGAGGAACCTCCAGCAGATTGCACCCGAGTGTCTATTAGTGTGAGAGGAAGACGGTCTATACATCAATCACTGCTTATCATTCTATTACTATCTATTAAATCAGTGAATGATTTGCATTTCATTTTGGATTATTAATATAATGACTATTCAACACTCTAACAGGTGATATACTGTGCCATGAGGAAAAGTGTGGTCACCACAGGGAAGAAGTCACATGCCATGACTTACATGATTTGCATAATTTGGTACATGGGAAGTATGACACATTCTCCAAACCTACAACACCATATGGACATTATTAAGAGCAAATGTGAACTGAATGTGGAATGGGATGTTCTCTCACAATCGTATGGTCAGGTGTCCACAAACCTTTCAGGAAGTGTACATCTTTAATACCTCACACACTCAAGAGGTTAGAGGGGTAACACAATCGAACGCCATCTCCATGCAGGGGAGCAAAATCCTGAAATCTATCGAGCGGCTGATGCTGATCAGAGTAACATCTAGTTTATGACAATTTGCCTCCTGCATTAATAATGCAGCAGTTGCAGCCAAACAGCTTCTGCATGCTTTCAATCTGTTTATTTTACTGCGCCTTTTGCTTTCAGATCTTGCTGGGTCAGGGCACAGCGAACGTGAGCATCTTCTCGCCTTTCCTCCTTTTTCTCAGAAGCTAGTCAAAATCACGTAATATTGATTCACCAGAAAGGAGCTACAGTATGTCTGGCTTTATTGTGGAGTAATTACTTTGGTAAAATGTAATTTGTGTTCTTGGAAAATAATCAATAAAAATATCAATAAGAATCTCCAAGCAGACCTAACACTACCATTACAGTTTGTTTTTCTTTTCACAGCACGTTTTATATTCTTTTTCAACCCAGACAAGAACCTGAGACACTTGTATTGTCAACGTAGCGTTCTGGCTAATAAACCTCTTTGCACATCGACCCTCAGTGTCTGCCTGAGCTTCCCATGTTACAACACAAAGCAATGTGATGATGTTTGCCAGCTTCTCAGGTTACATACACTGAACAGCCATAACATTATGATCACCTGCCCAATATTGTGTTGCTCCTCTTTTACTGCCAAAACAGTTCTGACCTGTCAAACATGAACAGCATGAACTTCTTCAGCAGTTTGAGCTACAGGATCTCATCTGTTGGATCGGAACCACACGGACCAGCCTTCGCTCCTCACGTGCATCAATGAGCCTTGGCCGCCAACGACCCTGTCGCCGGTTCACCACCGTTCCTTCCTTGGAGCACTTTTGATAGATACTGTCCACTGCAGACCAGGAACATCACACAAGAGCTGCAGTTTTGGAGAAGCTCTGACCCAGTTGTCTAGACGTCACAATTTGATGCTCAAATCCTTACGCTCGCCCATTTTTCCTGCTTCTAACATCAACTTTGAGAAGAAAATGTTTACCTGCTGCCTAATAAATAAATCCACCCACTAACAGGAGCCATGATGAAGAGATCAGTGATCTTCACTTCACCACTCAGAATGTTCTGCCCGGTCAGGTGTGTGTGTGTAAACCTGCAAAAGTTCTGTCAACAATTGATCAACTCCCCCTGACCAATCAGATTTGAGAACTCAGCAATCCACCACAAAGGTCATAGAATATAACTTTACATTCTGATTTTTTCTCTTTTTCTCTCTCTCTGTTAATCTCCCTCTCTCTCTCTCTCTCTCTCTCTCTCTCTCTCTCTCTCTCTCTCTCTCGCTCTCGCTCTCTCTCTCTCCCACTCTTTCTTTACTATCTGATGACTGATGTTACAGGAAATTCATTACTTTGCATAACAGACAGTGCCTCAAAGGCAAGAAAACAACAATTCCCTTTCTGTCAGGCCTGGGCGTAATACTTCATACACACACACACACACACACACACACACACACACACACACACACACACACACACACACACATATAAATGATATATGAATGATGCTGATAGCAAGACATCTGTAATTTGTTTTTCTTAACCACTCCGTGAATGATTATTCCTTGTACAGTTTCCTACTGACACGGAGCGTAAAGTCAAGGTGGCTCTGACGATGGATTAGATGCTGTTGAGGTGTGTGAAGGTGTGATAGAGCAGTGTGTTCTGTCACAGACATGCCTGATTCATCCTAAAACTGTTATGTGCCAAAACATAGTTTTCTTTATTACAGATTGTACTTGTAATACCTTGTGGAAGTGTGTTGTACTTTGTGTTAACTTGCTGAAATGTTCTCTCTCTTTCTCTCTCTCTCTCTCTCTCTCTCTCTCTCTCTCTCTCTCTCTCTCTCTCTGCGTATATGTGTGTGTGTGTGACTTCTCCAGCAGGTTTATGGACACCAGCTGATATTAGTCACTATCACGGGGCTAGAGCTGAGAAGTACCATCAGTTTGGAACATCAGTTAGGTAAAATTATCCTTTTCTAGGCCTAAGACTTGAGACTGGAGGTAGACCTGGGCTGTAATGAGGTGGACACCATTTTGGTACCATACAGTCAGTCTTAATTCTTCCAAAAGGTGTTCTATAGGAATGAGGTCAGAGCTTTAAAGAGGTAAAAGGCATAGATGTTTCAGGGCCTTGCTTAGTAGCCCAAGCCTGGCAATGTTGGGGCTTAAAGAGGTTAAAGCTTAGTGGTTGTCATTGGACTCTGGATCAGGAGGTCCAAAATTCAAATCCAAGATGCCCACTTGAGCAAAGCCTTTTACACTCCACTGTTCAGTTGGAAGTTGCTCTGGATAAGGACGTCTGCCAAATGTTGTAAATGTAAATGGACCCCAAACCGTCTGATCAGTACCCCAGAGCCTTAACTATTGAGCTACCACTTCCCCAGGAGGCCACTCAAGATCCTCCATGCCATGGAAAGCAGCTCTTGCACAGGCGCATTGTCATGGAACAGGTTTGGGTCTCCTTGTACAAGTGAAGGAAACATTTGGGGAAAGTTTGCAGATGAGACATATAGCTGGAAAAGTCAGCTGTCCATTCACTGTATGTTATTTTAACAGTTTAGACAGATGTAGTATCATTTTTACAGCAGGACCATTTTTCTTTTTTTTTTAAAAGATGCAATTCATTTGAACTATTAAATATTGATAAAAGCTAGCAAAAGAAACATTAAAGGTTAGAGCAGCAGCACTGGCACACACGGCAGCACTTTCAGGATTTATATTGAAATTGGAGAGGTTAGGAGAAACCCAATCAAACAACATCACTGTGGAGGAAAGCAAAATCCTCACATCTACTGGATGCTCAGATGGGGTACCGAAAAAAACAGCTCATTTTTGCTTCTTGGCTTTTTTTTTTTTTTTTTTTTCTTTTTTTTTTTTATTAAATCAAATACCCATTAAAGCGTTAGTCTTTTAAGCCTGTTTTTAAACCCTCACCTTGAAGTCAACAGCTTTCTGGAAAGGTTTGATTTAATCGACGCTTCAAGCAATGGATTACATCAACCAGCCATAATATTAAAATCACTGACAGCTAAAGTAAATACTATTAATTGTCTTGCTCTGCTACCTGTCAATGAGTACGACATACACACCTAACCGAGAACGCTTCTTTCAGCAGGATAATGCGTCCTGCTGCACTGCAAAATTCCCATTGTTCAGAAATTTTTTTAGCAACATGGTAATTTGTTCAAGGTGCAAAACCTGGATACCAAGAACACAACCTGATTGAGCATATGTAGGATGTGTTGGACAAACAAATTTAATTCATGGAAGCCCAACCCTGGGACACCTACCATGGAGCTAGATAACACAGCAGCCCAGGCCTTGACAAACGTTTGACATACGTTTGACTCAATAATAGGCAGGTTTAATACTTACATTACATTACATTTTTGGCAGACGCCCTTATCAAGAGCGACAATTACAACTGAGCATTTCAAGTCAAGTCAAGTCAAGTCAAGTCAAGAGGCTTTTATTGTCATTTCTACTATACACAGTGGTACACAGTACACAGTAAAAATGAGACAACGTTTCTCCAGAACCCTGGTGCTACACTAAACAATAAACAAACAAAACAACATTAAGCTAAAACACAAGTTACATAAAGTGCATCGAGTGCAACCTGGTGCAAACAGTGCAGACAGACAGTGCAGACAGACGACACAAGACAAGACACAAAACCCTATATAGCGCCGACCAGTAAACCTACTGTATACTAGATTATACAGTACTGTACAAGAAAACTGTAAAAACTATACAAAATATAAACTAGGGTTGTGAGTGTAAACAGTGTAGTGCAAAAAATACAGCAGCAGTCGAAGGTGCAAAAACAGCATGTAAACAGTATGTAAACAGTATAATACAGTGAATACAGTGAAAGTGATAAATGTGCAAAAACAACAGTTGAGAGTATGGTACAGTTAAGGATAATAAATAATAAATAAATGAATGGTGGTGGAATGAATTGAGATGAGTGTGTGTTAGGTGTTAAGTCCAGGAAAAATGTTTTTAGTTCGTTACACACATTTGAGTGTGTGTGTGTGTGGGAGAGTTCCGTTTCAGTTCTGTGTGTTGAGAAGCCTGATGGCTTGTGGGAAGAAACTGTTGCACAGTCTTGTTGTGGCGGTCCGAATGCTTCGGAACCGTTTTTCTGAAGGTAGAAGTGTAAAAAGTGTGTGTGAGGGGTGTGTGTGATCGTCCACAATGCTGTGTGCTTTGCGGATGCAGCGTGTAGTGTAAATGTCCATGATAGAGGGGAGAGAGATTCCGATGATCTTCTCAGCTGTCCTCACTATCCTCTGTAGGGACTTGCGGTCCGAGACGGTGCAGTTCCCAAACCAGGCAGTGATGCAGCTGCTCAAGATGCTCTCAATGGTCCCTCTGTAGAACATGGACAGGATGGGGGGAGGGAGGTGGGTTTTCCTCAGCCTTCTCAGAAAGTGTAGACGCTGCTGGGCTTTCTTGGTGATGGAGCTGGTGTTAAGTGACCAGGTGAGGCATTTGAGGGTTAAGGTCTATGCTCAAGGTCCCAGCAGTTTCAGCTTGGTTTAATGGTGGTGCTGGGATTTGTACTCATGGTCCTAAGTTCCATGCCGCAGTGAACTACTTCTTCCCTAATACTCCCACCCCATACTTGACTGGTGTAAATTCCAATGACTTATACCATGTTGTTGTTATGTCACAGAGATTTGCTAAATATTATTTTTCATTTATTAATAAAAAATCAGACATTTTAACCATTTACACACCCCCTGGCCATTCAGATAAGAAGATTCAACATAGTTTTGGTTTGTTTATAGGTGGATTTGGGCTGGTCAGAATATAACAAGGGATAAAAGGGGGCACAAATATCAATATTTGAGGAGGCACAATCTATGAGGTTAGGGGCCTTGCTCAAGGGCCCAGCTGTGGCAGATTGTTGTGGCTGGGATTTGAACTCATGACCTTTAAAGCCAAGGTCCAATGCCTTAACCAATAAGCTATCACCTCTCCAGTAAGATGGTTTGCTCCGCATTTTGGTTCAAATAATCCTGACCTTACGATGGAAATGCGGCCTGATGATGGCGTCGTAACTTGAAAATATTGTAAGTCGAGACATGGCCTAGCCTACCCTGGAGTCTTAAAGAATGTGATCAGTATGCGGCAGCAGGCGCGTGAACGAGCGCCAATTTGCAAGTGGAAGACGGAGCCGGAAATGCTCTGTTTCACTGTTCGGCAACGCCGATAAAAAGAAGAAAGACAAGAGCTTAAATTGGGCTTTGAAACACCAAAAACACAGAAAAAATGCTTTAACACCGAGACTACAGCTCTGTTGACCGCTGATGAGGCAGGAGATGCGTACATCCATATATGCTGCTACGTTTGCCTGACGCACTAAACTTAAAATATTTGTAAAATTTTCTCGTATCAATAATGTCATCGCAAGATTGAAAAAAGTCGAACCATCGGTACTTGGTGACTACCTGTATTCTAATAAACACTAGAATAGACAGC
Organism: Silurus lanzhouensis; assembly: GCA_039877035.1. NCBI lineage: Eukaryota > Metazoa > Chordata > Actinopteri > Siluriformes > Siluridae > Silurus > Silurus lanzhouensis. The sequence continues at coordinate 108,592 of JBCEWE010000612.1, read as the reverse complement.
ACATTTTCTTCACACACTGTCATTTTGTGAAGTCGCCTTTAATCCTTTTCTGTGTGGTGATTTTGCACACTTGAAAGCTTGTGTGCATGGCAAAATTGCTGTCACTGCCTTATAAATTCCATCCATGTAAATAGTGAAACTGACCATAACACTGCAGCAGATGCTTGCATGACTGACGGGATGAGCGACGTTAAAAGCCACACACTTGACAGTTGTCTGTTCTACACCTCAATTCAAATTTCTCCATATCATAAATGTGTCTGCAGATGCTTTCCAACAGCCTCTGACTAAGTGGCAGATATATCTTTTCAGATATCAGCTATAAGTCACTGGGGAGCATTGGAATGATCTTGTCAAGTGCTAATTCCAATTCAACCCTCTTGCAAGTTAATGGTAAAATATTTATATTCTGTATGTGCTGAAATGTTGGGCAAACCATAGCCAAGACAGAGAGAGAGCACATGATGTTATTTCAGCTGAACAATATGTAATTGTTAGGTGTGATTTTAGTTTTTCAATTATGGCACTGATAAAAAGCCTTGCGTATTGGGGGACACTGACAGTTCCTTCAGTATACTTGAACAAAGTAGGGGAAGTTGAAGCTCAATGGTAAGGGCTCTGGTTTACTAAGAGAAAGGTTGGGAACTTAAGCCACTGCTTTGCCAAACTGTGACTGTTGGGCCCACTCAGCAATGCCCGTGACCCTCCCTGATCCCCTAGGGGTGGTGTATCATAGGTGACCATAATTGCTAGTAACAAGGAAGTTTACAAAAGTATCAATTTCAAGTCACACACACTCATAATAAGAGTCCAATATGAGTAAGAAGACCCAGGACTCTTATGGTGTATGAAGGCACTAAATACCTTTTTCTTAGAAAGGTATTACTTATTGGACCCTTGAAAGCTTGAACTGATGGCATTTGTGAAAGGTATGAATTCTGAATCAAGTGTGTACCCTTATATGACATGTCTTCTGTCCACATTTAAAGATCATCAAAGTCTGTTTCTATGTGATTTCTTTTAAGAGCCCCTTTTGTCACAAAAGCAAAGTAACTAAAAAAAACTTTTTACACTAATTTATCCCAAAAAGATGCCTTTCCCCATGCGGTGGTGCATTTTAGGAGATGTCACGTACAATTGTAGTGCAGACAAGGACTTGCTGCTGCTAAGAAGTCATTAGGGAAAGGTCAAATCAGGACATGCAACTGGGTCCAGGTGAAGAATGGAATAATATTCACAGTACAAATATTAAAGGTCATATAAGGCCAGTGTTCAAGGCATTTAGAAAAAGTTTCCTGAAATGCAGAGTCACATTGTTCAACCGACTCCCTCCACATGTAGGTGACCTGGTAAATCTCACAATCCATTTGAGGGAGAAAGCCACCAGGGTGGTTGGTCAATAAGCTAGTGAATGTACCAGAGGGAAGCAAGGTATTGATGGTGCTCACAGAACTCTGTGTAGTTACAAAAATCATGGTCAGTGTTGGGGAAAGGTGTAATTACAATTCCATTCAAAATGCATTTGTCATGTACAAACAGGGACATTTGTGGTAACATCGCTGCCCCTGCAGCTGTTTTCCTTTCCATATATTTCACCCAACAATTTTCACTGACAGCCAGATACACCAAAGATAAGTATAAACCCATGTTTTCATGAGACCTTGTGAAGCTAGCCAAATGCATATTTTTGACATCTCCCTTAGGATTGATTACAGGGCAAAGGAAAAACTATGACAAAAACAAAATCTGCCCCCATATGAATATATATGAGCAAATGACTCCTAGCCTTAGATTGCTATCATATTGTCAACATGTAATTGCATCTTGATACGATATGATAACGATAATGATATGATACATTAAAGATGCATATGAAGTGGCTACCTATGTGATGCGATACCCCATTACAATGCATTGCCATTTGATTCAACACAATGCAATATGCAATGGAATTCAATAAGATACAGGTAGTTCACATTTATTTCTTTGATTCAGACAGACAGCAAATCATCAATTTACTTAAGTGCCTTCTTACTTCTAACACATGGCACTTTTACAAACGCTCCTTTGTAGTTAAAAATAAATAAATAAATAAATAAATAAATCAAACCTTTTCCTCTTCTGTCAGCAGGAAGTTACAGCTCTACCTCTGCCATGTTAATCTGTATTCTACGTGACTCTCAGGACACGCCTCTGCCTCCGTAGTGTTGTGATACGTCATATTCACGTAGCAGCAGCGGTGCTGAGAGAACGCGCCCGAAAAACAGTTTACAGTTCACTTTCTAAATAATAAAAGTACAGCGCGTCTACTAATAATTATATTTAAATCAATCGGTTTTTACCAACGCAAATCTGTTAAAGACGAGGCAAATACTAACTTTTTTCATGCGTTAACATCGGTGTGGAATACATAAGACAAGATAAACCAAATAGTACAAGCAGTGCAGAAATCTCATTTTTCATTACTAGAAAGCCAACAAGAAGACGGATGGGATGGGATGCACATGCTTGAACAAAACTCATGCATAAACATGAGTCGTGAAGTGTGTATGCGAATACGTGCCAGTCGTGTGCGCCTGTATGTGATGTACAGTGAGGAATGAGTAGAGAGATCATGCGGAGATGAGAAGTGTGTGTTTAATGTCCAGGAAATAGTCGGCAGTTATCACTGATTGCGAATGTGGATTGGCTGTGGAACATAGAGTCTCCTGAGCATGTCTGTGCTCGCTCTGAGGATGGAAAGATGGTAGAACAGATTGTATTTAGTCCTCGTTTGCTGTTCTAATAACCTCTAATAACATTTTTCTGTAAAGATGTTCCACTAGATTTTATGAAGATTTGTCTGAGATCTACAACGATGTTAGTAAATACTGATGTAGGTGATGAAGTGAGGAGGCCTAGGGTGCAGTCAGTGTTTATATGTTCATGTTTAATAGGGTTGAAGCTCTATTGCAGGAGATCTTCCACTGCAACCCAACTTGTGAAAGTAAAAGAAGAAAAATAGTCATGCTTCCACATCAATCCTATGCAGATGTGTGCCTACAACTTTGTGAAGGCTTTTTGATTACAGTTTTTGACACAATATTCTGTGTCAAGTTTACAAGTTTACACAATCGATTGCTGAGGTTCAAAGGGCTTCAAAACACAGCCACTCTTAACCCTTTGTGCTCTAGTGGTGCCATATCATGGCTGACCCATGGCTGACCCTGTGCTCCCACTGTTCTGTAGTGTACTTATGACAGGTAAACACCAATCAGGCATAACTTTATCACCGCCTGCCAGTCGTCTAGACTCACTAAAATCCTTTCCTTGCCCATTTTACCTTCGCTCGCCTGCTTCGACCACATCAAATTTAAGGATAAAATGTTCACTTGCTGCCTATTAAATATATCCGCCCACTAATAGGTGCCATGATGAAGAGATAATCAGTGTTATTTACTTCACCGCTGATAATCTTATGCTAGATTGGTTATAAAAAGCACCTTTCTGATCCTTTATATTGAAAATCGAATGTGGGAACAGTGACCAGGGATGTAACTCATGAAGAAACCCAGTTAAGACTCCAAACCTGGAGCAGTTCAGAATCAATATTTGTCTAATAACATGACAAAAAGATTAAAATGTAAATAAAATACAACCTACTCACCATAGATTCAGACTTATAATGTGCAGCACCCCCCAGAGGCTGTAATCCAGTGGTACCGCTCGTATTCACTGGTCTGGAAGTGGAGAACAAACCCTTTCCTGGGCTGAGACACGCTAGCTAGCTTCGGGGTTGGTGACCTCCTCACCATTTCTAGCTCTCTGGAAAATGGATTTTTAAGTATGTCTGAGACCAAATCAATTTCTCTTCCTCTGTAGGCATAAAAAAGTCCAATTTAGATGTACTAAGGTGTGCAGCTACACACGTGTTTTGCCAGTCGAACTCGGCTGTAACAGTTTCCCTCTGACCAACCAATCAGAGGACGGAAAAATGCTGACGCTATTCTGGGCCAGCAAGCTGCCCTGTGAGGAGAATCTGAAATCTGATTGTTTAAAGAAACAGACCCATTTATAATAGACACAAAGGTAAAAAGTCCAGCAGTACTGACTCTGAAGGCTCTGGGCAGATTAGATTGACATGGCAACACATAGAGGCTGAAATCTGATTGGACAAAAAATCTAACAGCCACATACACGTACTGGAAGCAGTGCAGCCGAGAGAAACACTACGACATGAAGAGAATAAACTGATGGGAATAAATTAATACAATTTCATGGAACAAATATTAGAATTTAGGTTTTAAATGTAGGTCAGTGCTTCTTATAGTGTTTCGGCCAGCAGAGAAGGATTTACTGACCCTGACCTCACGCCAGTGCATTACAGGGAGCTTTTAAAAATAATGTCTATACACATGTCTGTTTGATTGCATATAGCATGATGTAATTTTTTTTCTGTAAACTGTTTGATTACACGTCTACATAATGACACAACAAATATATGAATACATGATGAGGGTAACTAGACACGCTAGAGTAACAGACACATGGAATGTGGGGAAAAGGAATTGTAAAGCAGAGAACTGGGTAACATTTCTGAGCACAGACTGATGTTTTCATCATTTGTGTGTGTGGAGATTGTGATGTATTCATTTTTGTGTGTAATGTGAAGCAGCAAGCAGACTGCAACCCAGAACTCACCTTACATCAGAATTTACTAAAACTCCTGTGGATGAATGAGTACAAATATTTACAAGAACACTCCAGAATCTGGTGGAACATCTTCTCAGAAGAGTTTACAGCAAATGGGGACTAAATGTGGAATGGGGTGTTAAAAAAAAAGTACATATACCAATCGTATGGTCAGGGTTCTACAAACATTTGTCTGTGTAGTTTACATTAGTGGTTAAGATGAACGTCTGATTGGAAGGTGTTTGGTTCAAAGGTGTTTGGGTCGTTGTGCAAGGCTCTTAACCCTAAACTGCTTGTATGTAAGTCCTTAATGAAAGCATCTGCCAAATGCCATAAAGGCAAACACATTTTCCCCAGCTGTTCCCTTCCTTGCAATCAAAGGTTGCATTCTACTGAGCGCTAAGCCTACAGCTACACTAATCCGGATACATTTGAAAACGACGTTTTCTTCTAAAACATTCATCTGCACCAAAACATTTAAAAACCCTCACATCCCTGTACTGCACGAGCAAAATGTAAGACACTTCGACCCATGTCAATTCCGTCATGCGTTTATTGACTTTTCGTCTTTTTAAAACGTCAACTAAAAATATGCCGTTTGTTCGAAAGACTTTTTTTTTCACACACAGTCCACAGAGTGACACAAAAATGGTGTTTTCAAAATGATCTGTTTTGGAGATATCTGTTTCAAAACCCTACGTTTATGCCGTCTCAGTGTGGACGAAAGGCCAAAACAGTCATTTTTAGGTGGACAGTAATGAAGTAAATGTAATTCGTTACTTAAGTAACTTTTACGCAAATCTGTACTTTACTAAAGTATTTCCATTTGGGGAGACTTTTTCTTTAACTTCACTACATTTTAAAGTAGTGTACTTATTTTAAGTAAAATATCCTTTCACTCAAATACATTTCATGAAATCAGTTGTTCTTTTTTATTTATGAGGATAAAAACTTAACTGGTAAAACACGCAGCAAGAAACCAATCAGGGTCGAGCGCACGCTTTGTTTCAAACTTGTTTTGATTGGCGCATCTTGGTATTTACTTTTTACCAGCATACAGTTCAGCATCAGTTCAACAGCAAGCAGAACATTTAGGGAGGATTAAATGATGAAACTTTAGACTCGAACTCGCCACGACACACGTGACCTCATTTACACGTTATTTATTTAAAGTAGCTAAAAAAAGAATGTTTTGGGTTCATGATAATTTGGATAGAAATCAATCAGTGTTTTAGTAATTAATCAATTAATTAATTAATTAGTCATTCTATTAATAGATCAGTGTTTTAGTCATTAATATCATTCTATTAATAGATCAGTGTTTTAGTCATTAATATCATTCTATTAATAGATCAGTGTTTTAGTCATTAATATCATTCTATTAATAGATCAGTGTTTTAGTCATTAATATCATTCTATTAATAGATCAGTGTGCTGAGAGTCACATTTGAGTATTTTCACATAAACTGAGGTGATTAAGTAAAGAGTCTTGTGATAAAAATGATAATAGGAACATTAGAGTTATAATAAATTATAGTACTTTGGATACTTGAGTACATTTGACGGCAAAAACTTATGTAAAAGTGAAAGTTTAAAGGGACACTTTTACTTTCAATGGAGTCGTATTTTACTGATTGGATTTCTACTTTAACTCGAAAACGAAAACATATTAAGGCTGACATGGCTTTGCTGTTTTACAAAATTTTCCACTTCCTTCTCACAACATAGAAATTCATGAGTACAAATCTACATCACCAAGTTGCCAATGTTGGGTCTTTAAACAATATGCTTCAGCTCCTGCATTCTCTTCAATTCTATTCCATTTCGATTCGCTTTACATAAAAATGTTAACCAAATTTGTTACATTTGTTTTGCTGATTCTTCATACCCCTGCTCATCATTAATGACTGTAGATTTCCCTTGTTATTGCTACCAGATTTTGCAGCTTTACCCTACATGGTGGTTTACATTCCACTGTTCGGTAATGTGTGTCACGGCTAGCTTAAATCCCGTCAAAGGTGCTTGTGAGATTGTTGAAAATATCAATGCATCTGGTGGGAAATTATCAACCTGGAAGCACCTGACAGACATCAGACAGCAGGCTTATCTTCCTGGGATAAAGAGGGATAAAAGGGCTGGCTGGCCGCTGAGCTATAAATAGGTGTCTGATGCATCCGAGCTGTTAGATGAATGATTTTTAACTAAGTCATATCTGCAGACAAAATGTTAATTAGTCTAGAGAGGAACTCGAACTGTTTCCTGGATTGTAATTAGAATTAAGTCCAGGAAGGTCCTACACTTTTATAGCTCTTTATTCCTGTTTTTTCTATTGCAGCAATTTGTTAATAGTTGGGAAGGTTTGTAAAGGTTTAGGACAAAATAAAGAGGAAATAACGTTCACTAAATTTTGTGGACACCTGACCAACTGCGTCCATTTTTCTGTGAAGATGTTCCACTAGATTTTAAAATGCTCTTGTGGAGATTTCCTATTTTGCTAACAAGGGCATCGGGTTCTGATGTAGGTGAGGTATGAAAGCCTTGGGTGCATTCAGTGATCCAGTTCATCCCAAAGGGGGTCAGTAAAGGTCAAAGCTCTATAGCAGGCCACTTAAGATCTTCCACTCTAACTTCATGAAGATGCATAGGAGCATTGTGGAAGGGGTATTTCATTTGAAGGCAAAATTTCATTCTACTGCATCCAAGAAAAGTAATGTGTGAGAGAAGGTAGTAGCTCACTGGTTAAGGCTTTGGGCTTTGGATTAGAAGGTTGTGAGTTCAAATCTCAGCACATCAAATCTGCCACTGCTGGGGCTTTGAGCAGTGATAAATGAATGGAGAGATGGTAGCTCAGTGGTTAAGGCATTGAACCCGAAGGGCATGAGTTCAAATCCTAGCACCACCAAGCTACCACTGGTGGGCCCTTGAGCAAGGCCCTTTATCCTCAACTGCTTAGATGTAAGTTGCTCTGGATAAGGGCATCTGGCATATGCCATAAATGTAAATGAAACCTGTTTATAACAAGACACTTATGTTCGACCAGAATGAGTTTTTTGTAACGAAAGAAAAAGATTGAGTTTAATCCCCTAGCAAAGCCAAAGCCTACAGTGAAAGCCTACACAGATCAAGGTCCTGCATTAACCTTAGTGTTTCTCACACAGGTGAATGATTCGAGAAGGTGTTTAACGGTTGATGCTTATGGCCATTGAAAGATATGGCTTCATTAAACCCCCCCCCCCCCCCAAGGAACTGCATCCAATGAAGCATGAACAATTTTTTATACATTTCCTTGTACACAGCACTCATGGCTGTTTGTGTATTCACAGTAATTGTCGCAATGACACCGAGGCGAAAAAGACACAAAGAAAATAACAGGTCCAGAGGGGTTTGAATTGCACACGGCTGAGATTCTTATTTGTTTAGATGTTGCACAGGTGACATTTTATTTTCATTCATACATGTATATATATATATATATACACACATTTAGTTTTTTTTTGCTGTCTTTGGTTCAGACAGACAGCAAATCATCAATTCACTTAACTGCCTTCTGGCTTAGACACAGCTCTACCTCTGCCATGTTTATCTGTATTCTATGTGACTCAGCGGTGCTGAGAGAACGTGTTTGAGAAGCGATTTTAGCAACGAGAAATCGATCTACATATCAAATATCGGCCACAAATTATTGTTCACTTTCTATCTAATCTGTGAAAAGTAAGGCATCGCGATACAAATGCCAACTTGTACACTTTTTAAATCAACGCCTCACATCGTTAACTTATATGCCGATGCACTGATGTGAGTCTCCAATGCAAATATATTTTTCAAATTAGCTCTTCTGTGGGATTGGATCTGATGTGGTATCCTTTTGCTCCCAATGAACATTGATGAACCTGTCACCAGTTTACCAGTTCTCCCTTTTACTACTGATCCTGCTACAACTGACCCCTGTTACAAAATCCCCCTTTTTACAACTAACCCACTGTTACATTTGACTACTATTAGAAATAATCCAGACCCTGATTATTTCCCTTACAGTTTACCGATTTCTCTGAGTGCACTAATCTGTTTTCATAAAAATGGAAGTGGAAGTTTCCGAAAAATACCGACAATGTAGAAATGGCAAATGTTTCTTCTAATATATCCAGAACAATGAATAGTACATGGGTTAAAAATGCCATTGGTTTCAAATGAACACAACAAGAACAATACATACTACATGTCACATAAAGTGTGCAGGTTTGGTTCCTGCCTCCAGCCAAATGATTTCTGCTTCATAATCTTGTTTTATTTGCTGCCTGGCAAAGCACACATTATCGACAATGACTAAAAAGGTAATAACATGTTCTCCATAACCCTCTTGCAATTTTCTTTCCTGTTGCTGAAGTTTTAATCCATTCACACTTATCGAGCATGCTCTTTACTTATATTGTAGCTGAGTCATGTGTTCCAGGTTACAAAATGATTAGTTAGCAATAAAACATTTTTCTTTGTTTTTTGTCCTTTTACATTATGGTTTGCGAAGTGGTTCATAAAAAAAAAAAACTTATTAAAATGATACAATGATCATACATGTGTATGTTTAAGTAATGATAATATAATATAATAATTAATATCCTTTATTTTCATTTCATTCATCATCACATTTATTTAGAGATGAACAGAAGAAGAAAAAAAGATCATATACAGTTGGTACAGTACACAGTGAAATAAAATAAGGTACCTCCAGGATCATGTTGCTAAAAAAAAAAAAACACAATTCAACACACTGAACTATCAATAACAAACAGACCTATATGCACATGACTACATAAAGTGTGCAAATGACATTTTGTGCAACCAGTACAACACAATACATTGAGACAATAAACACGGCACTGGGATTATTGTTTCAGTACTGGGATTATTATTATAGCACTGGGATTAGTGTTTCAGCACTGGGATTAGTGTTTTAGCACTGGGATTATTGTTTCAGCACTGGGATTAGTGTTTCAGCACTGGGATTAGTGATTTAGCACTTGGATTATTGTTTTAGCACTGGGATTAGTGTTTTAGCACTGGGATTTGTATTCCAGCACTGGGATTAGTGTTTCAGCACTGGGATTAGTGTTTTAGCATTGGAATTATTGTTTTAGCACTGGGATTAGTGTTTCAGCACTGGGATTGGTATCCCAGCACTGGGATTAGTGTTTCAGCACTGGGATTAGTGTTTTAGCATTGGAATTATTGTTTTAGCACTGGGATTAGTGTTTTAGCACTGGGATTTGTATTTCAGCACTGGGATTAGTGTTTTACCACTGGGATTTGTATTTCAGCACTGGGATTAGTGTTTCAGCACTGGGATTTGTATTTCAGCACTGGGATTAATGTTTCAGCACTGGGATTAATGTTTCAGCACTGGGATTAGTGTTTTAGCACTGGGATTTGTATTTCAGCACTGGGATTTGTGTTTTACCACTGGGATTTGTATTTCAGCACTGGCATTAGTGTTTCAGCACTGGGATTTGTATAACTAATGATAATAAAATATGATAAATAATATCCTTTATTTTTATTTCATTCATCATCACATTTATTTAGAGATGAACAGAAGAAGAAAAAAAGATCATATACAGTTGGTACAGTACACAGTGAAATAAAATAAGGTACCTCCAGGATCATGTTGCTAAAAAAAAAAACCACAATTCAACACACTGAACTATCAATAACAAACAGACCTATATGCACATGACTACATAAAGTGTGCAAATGACATTTTGTGCAACCAGTACAACACAATACATTGAGATAATAAACACGGCACTGGGATTATTGTTTCAGCACTGGGATTATTGTTTTAGCACTGGGATTAGTGTTTCAGCACTGGGATTAGTGTTTTAGCACTGGGATTATTGTTTCAACACTGGGATTAGTGTTTCAGCACTGGGATTAGTGTTTCAGCACTGGGATTAGTGATTTAGCACTTGGATTATTGTTTTAGCACTGGGATTAGTGTTTTAGCACTGGGATTTGTATTCCAGCACTGGGATTAGTGTTTCAGCACTGGGATTAGTGTTTTAGCACTGGAATTATTGTTTTAGCACTGGGATTGGTGTTTTAGCACTGGGATTTGTATTTTAGCACTGGGATTAGTGTTTTACCACTTGGATTTGAATTTCAGCACTGGGATTACTGTTTCAGCACTGGGATTTGTATTTCAGCACTGGGATTAGTGTTTCAGCACTGGGATTTGTATTTCAGCACTGGGATTAGTGTTTTAGCACTGGGATTTGTATTTCAGCACTGGGATTAGTGTTTCAGCACTGGGATTTGTATTTCAGCACTGGGATTAGTGTTTCAGCACTGGGATTTGTATTTCAGCACTGGGATTAATGTTTCAGCACTGGGATTTGTATTTCAGCACTGGAATTGGTGTTTCAGCACTGCAATTTGTGTGTCAACACTGGAATTATTGCATCAGCACTGTGAATATTGTATCAGCAATGGGATTGGTGTATAAGAACTGGGATTAGTGGTTCAGCACTGGGATTAGAGCTGCTAAGGATGTTTGGTTTCTATCTCTGTCCTCCTTATTTGATACTGGCTTTTCTGGCAGCCTAAACTACTTCAGCATTTAAACCCACATCTGCCCAGATCACAAACACTGATACCCATCAAGTCAGCATGATTTTGAAAGATGTGAACTTCTATTCAGAAAGTCCATCTGGATTTAAAACATCATAAAAAAGCAAAAAGCATTAGGGAAGCAAAAGAAGTCCTTGTGGCTTTTATTTCTGCATTTATCTGCAAAGATATTTGAGCTATCCAGAGGCAAGGACAACAAGTTGCCAAACATGATGATGGTGACTCACACATTCAGTCGTTCGGTCATGGTGGGCTTTTGTCCTGAGGTGGGTTTCAGAACTTCACTCTGTAGTCTTATTTGAGAAAGGAGAGGCTCCTTTTTGTTTACTCGGACTGGCTGCTTTTATGAAACAGCTTTTCCTTCATAAAAGCAAACAAAAAATGATGAATGCCGTGTTCACAGAGTGAAATACGCAGATAATTTTTCTTTCTAGCCCTTGATAGATTGGCGCAAAAAAAATTTAATTATCTGTGATCAAGGCCAGGCAAATTGTTGCGCATTTTTAATGGTACATAAATGTTTGATAATGCAGTGACGGAGGATTTCTGCAACATCTGGTCCAGCTGTGTTGTATGTGGTTTTGTCTCTGCAGGAAACATAAAAAAGGAGAAAATGCAATTTTTGTCTTTTGGAAAACGACTTTATAGAGAGTGACTTTCAGAAGTGCTTAGTAGAGTTAATATAATAACTTTATCGAAATAAATATAAAAAAACACATGAAGCTAGAATAAGCCAATAAAACTGTAAAATTTGCATTTTTGTAGCTCCTGAAGGTACTGTATGCACAGATTCCTAGAGAAACATTTTGTGAATTCAAATAAAAAATGTATTGGTCACATACAGTACACATTTATACAGAGTACGACATGTAGTGAAATGCTTTTTACAACTGTCTAATTAAGTCAAGTCAAGAAGCTTTTAATGTCATTTCAACTATATATAGCTGACACACGACACACTACACAGTATAATTAATTATGGAATATCAGTGTTAAAGTGACAGTTGTGCAAAACAATTGTGCAAAAAAAATGTAGAATGAAAAAAAATGAAAGTAAAAGTAGACGAGAGAGAAGTTCGGATGCTGGTGCAAAGCATTGTACTGCAAAATTTTCAAAATGTGGTATGTGTTGCAACACCATGGTTAATCTTCTAGAACAGCAGCTCGGATTGTTTATACAGGGTGACCTACGGGAGTTGGACGCTTGTGTGAGAGTGTAAGAACATGGTGAGTGGTGATGGGAGAGGGATGAACTAGGGATATCTCTATGCCAATTCAGCCACAGTAAAGCAGTGAAATTTACATCCTTTGTTAACGCCAGGGCACCAATTTAAGCTCTTCAGAATACATGCCTCATTTCACGTTTCAGTGATGTTCCATGGCCCCCAAAGTCTCCTGACTTGTCATTGTTTGATTTCTTCCTATGGGAGTACCCGAAGAGCCGTGTGTACGCTCACAAGCTGTTGGCCCGAGTGATGGACAATTTCAAACGAATGATTGAAAGCTGCAATCAAGAGGGTGTTCATCATCTACATGCCATTATTTTTCTTGACTGAATAAGTAACTCGAATGGCATGTCTTGTCCTCTGTTTTTGTAAAAATAAATACATTTCCAGATAAAAATCTACAGAGTACCATTTTTTTTTTCCTCAAACCCATCCAACTCATGACGGTCACCCTGTACATTATACGAACCAGGGTTTGTAGACACCTGACTATTAGATTGATATGTTATTTTTAAACATCCCACATTCCACATTTCGTCTGCATTTGCTGTTATAATAACCTCCACTCTTCTAGATCTTCAACTGCTATAAAGCCCCAACCCTTGAACATCTTTAAGATGAATGTGAACGCTGACTGCACACCAGGTCTCCTCAGTTCCTCACCTTCATCAGTACCTGACTTTAACACACTCACGTCTGAATGAGCACGAATTCCCAAAAAATCTAGTAGAACATCTTCCTAAAAGAGTGGAGCTTATTATAAGAGAAAATGGGGACTTAGTGCGGAATGGGACGTTCAGAAAGAAGCACATACTAATCAGGTGTCCACAGACATTTGTCCATAGAGTGTATGTTTTCATGTTTAAATGAATGTACACCCTTTTTGAATTCTGTGGTTTTCAGGTCGAAAAAAATTGGGTAAATACAACCTCAGATGCACAACACGACATATTACACTGTCATTATTTATTTTACAAAAATAAAGCCAAGAACGGAGAAGCTGTGTGTGAAAAACTATGTACAACATTACTGTTTCCAGAGGATCTGGCAGGCTGAGGAGAAACCAGGTGCTGCTAATTAAATGCTCCTGATTAAATGATCGTCAGCGAGTGTGGCAACTTTTATAAAAGCTCAAGTTTTGCTAGTGGAGAACATTCAAGACCCTGCAACTTCACCCCAAGGTCAGACCAGGCAATACTCAGAGAAATTGCAAACAAAAAAGTTACAGTTCAGGCTTTAAAAAACCTCAGTTAGCATACTAGATATTCAACTTCATTACAATACAATTAGACTGAACAATTATGGTTTGTTTGTAAGGATTGTCAAGAGAAAGCCTCTCCTCTCTAAAAAGGACATGGCTTAGTTTTGCAAAAAGTGGAGATGTATCACCAGAAAAATCAAACACAGCATATCAGAACAAACACCCCATATCAACTGTAAAGCATGGTGGTGGAAGGGTGATGATATGGGTTTGTTTTGCAGCCACAAGAGCTGGGCAACTTGCAATCATTGATTTGGCCTTGAATTTCTATGTAGAACAAAATATTTTAGAGACAAATGTGAAGCCATCTGTCTGAAAGCCTGGAGGAAACTGGGTCATGCAGCCAGACAGTGATTCACATCAGCAAGTACAAAGTTGTCATATAAAAAAAATTTGGAGACTAATGGTGCTTACTGGTGCTATTCTGACCATGTGGGTTACCACGTCTGCGATTTCACCATGAAGAGCAAGTTGAACAAAGAGCATGAAACTGGAAAAATCTGGAACATAGACGTTAGTGTGGCGTACGTTTGACATACAGTAAAGCTGCAACAAGTCGTTTAAGGTGTTTTGAGGGGAGAGAGCAGAAATGCATTAGTGGAAAGCGACTAGAGCTCGGGAAGAGCTTCAGCGAGCTCAGTCCCTGAAAATGTCAATTCCACCATTCAGCAACTTGTGCATGATGATCGTCGGAGAAAAATCCACACTCCAAACTTTTTGATGCCACATCAAATACAACCTAAGGAACAGAATCATGGTGGTGCCACGGCCCAGTCAGAGTCCAGACCACAACCCGACTGAAATTCTGTGGCAAGACCTTAAGAGAGCTGTGTATAAACAAATCGCCACAAACCTCAATGAACTGAAGCAATTATAAAGAAGAGATGTCCTGATACATGAAACCCTAGAATTCAAAGAGATCGTTGTTTCGTTTTCACACGTATTTATTCAGGAAAGTGATAAAAGTGATAACAAGTGAGGTTTCAAATCCAAGTATTTACAATCAAGCCCTTGAACTGTTGACCCCCAATGACAGAGTAAAGACCCTTCAAATAAAATGTGTGACGTATTGCTGTACTCCAGCGCTTTTCTCACAAAGGAATAAACACACATGAATTATTCAATTCTAATAAAATGTGAGGGCCATGATTAATTCCCGAGTTCTCAGGTTTAAACACGTCGAAGAGAAAAGCAAGAACTTTCTTACACTGAACTGCAAATTTGCCATTCGACTATTCAGAGGAGGTCATGTCAACCCTTACTTTTTCTCGTTTAATTTTACGTGCCAGGTTGGTTTCAATCACCCTTTTTGGTTTCTTATTTTCTTTCAATCTTCACATCCTGTTTTTTTCTTCCTCTTAAAAATCGTCTATGGTGTGAATTCAGACCTGAGGGTGGCTTGACACCATGGCATGGTGTTCAATTTCTTCAGAAATAACATTCAAATACAGAGGGTTAAAGATAGTTTCTTGGAAAAATTGAGTCAGACCAGAATTTTGAAAGAATTTTTAAACCTTCAAGACTTTTTAGGGCTTTTGATAATTTTTTCTTTTAGGACGGGCACTTCGATGATTTTAAAGCTCTAGTGGAGGTCCAGGGATCATACCAGAAGCCACAAGTCATGAATTAATATGTGAAAGGTGTGCGAGCCGTGTGAGAGATTTAATAAAATCAATCCTGTCATATGTTAGACCTCCTTATCACAGGTCACCTTACCACATTTTTCCACAATCCATCATCTCTGGCTCTGGAATTATTGTTGTGTGGAGATTCACTCTCTGCTCTGTCCCATTTTCTCCTGTTTGAAAAAAATTACACACCTTACCCACCAGACTCATCATCATCATCATCATCACTAACACTGGCTCCCGTCAACACAAGTGGCTCATCATCAGCACATGCCTGGAGCACATCAGCATCTTCATGCAGACCTGATGGAAATTATATCAAGCAAAAAAATAATAATAATAATAAAGAAATCATCTCAAAGGGGTTCCTGCAATGGAAATCAGGAATGTGTGTTTTCATTTATTTTTTTTCCTTTGCTGCTGGGAACCCGAAATGAGATTTGTGTTGACAAATATATGCTGAAATCTCGAGTAAAAACTCACAACTTCATGTTTTCTTCATGCTGAGAAAGAAAGATAAAAGAAACCAAACGTCTAAGCAATTCTAATGCAGGAAAATAATTAATGCTGCTGAGATGTTTTTGTGTTGATCTTACCTGAACATCATGATTGACTTTGCCCCAAAGCAGCTTCACAGAGCGAGCCAGGGAGGAGATGGTATGAGGAAGAAAACCGAAGAGAAACCAGCCTCAAAACAGAACCTCATCCTCATCTGAATAACACACAATGTCATCAACATCAACTGTGCACTTGAGAGAAAAATGACAGCCCTGAGACACTGAAACGGACTGTTTATATTAATTACAGTCCAAATCCTTCATTCAACGGTAGGATCAGGCAGGTCTGAGAAGAAGAAAGGGACATATACTTTTGTGGCATTTTGCAGATGCCCGTGTCCAGAGTGATGTACAAAAGTGCTTTCAGTCTCTATCAATGAATAAAATAGTGTTTCTAAGTGTTTCAGAAAGAGAGTTTGGACATCTAGGGGGAAGTTCATTCCACCACCTCAGTGCCAGAACAAAGAAGAGCCTTGGGGTATGCTTACCTCCTACCCTGAGAAAAGGTGGTACAAGTCGAGCAGTGCTGGAGGATCTCAGACAGCATGGTGCAGAAGAAGTTGAAAAAGAAGAAGAAAAGAAAGTGTATTATCATTTTGTCACATTATAAACACTGTAATATTTATATTTTACATTTATGGAATTTGGCAGATGTCTTTATCCAGAGTGACTTACATGTATCACATCTATACAATTGAGCATCAATATAGGGTTGAGAGCCTTGCTCAGGGGCCCAGGAGTGGGAGTTTGGTGTTGGAATTCTAACTCACGACTTTCCAATGCTTTAACCACTAAGCTACTCGAATCATGTATGTTGTTAAATGCTGAGATTGGAGTCTCCTTCTATTAGGGAAAACAAAATGAAGAATCGAGAATACGTCAATCAGAAACGTCACATGGGATGGCGATTTGAATTCAAGCCGGCAGTACTGCTGTTCAGGGCTGCAGTTGGATCGATACCCTCTGACTAATCAGTGACGGGACTTGGACAATGCTGAGGTAGAAAGGTCAATCAAACATGGCTGCTGTAAGCAATTCACACCGAAATCAATTTGACTAAAGGTTAAATTACACCAGGACGCTATAGCTATATCAAAATTCCTGCTCATATACATCCAATCGAATCTTTTTAAATCCTATAGTGTAATTTAGACTGGTTTTCTTTGCACTCCCTCGCTTTATAGTGTTTCCTCCACGATTAAAAAAACTGAGAAATTGGAAGAGACTGTAGGTGACACAGGTGACGATTTTGGAATGAGCGTTTCAGCGACAGAAGTCAATAGGAATCAGTGTTTTATTTGTCTTGCGGCATCAAGAGGAACGGGATCTGACTGGTCTGAAAATAAAAGGACAAAAGGACAAACATTGTCTAGTGATTGCCTTGGCTGTGATGGTGTTATAATAATAATAATACTAATAATGATAATAACAGTGGTAGAAGGGTGTGCCTGTTCAATTGGCAATTTCTGAATAAGGGGTGGAGCCAGCGGAGAAGGTGGGTGGCAATTGTCATGAAAGAAAAATTTTTTTAATGGTTGTTCTGTTAATAAAACTGACACAAATCAAATCAAACCGGAACTTTTAATGTTACAAGTATAAAAATGGATGCTAGCACGACAGTACTACACACAGTAGTAAATGGCTAGTGTGTCTTATTACTGCTAGGTGGCGCACAAGTCACGGGCCAGTCCGGAGAGTGGCAGAGAACAGGGCAGCATGTGGTGCTAAAGTTTCTTTGTGAACAAAGGCGTACAACCCTGCAGATATCTACAGAAGAACAGGGGAGTATGTCGAAATATGCAGTTTCCACAATTGATTCTTTAATTTTATAAACTCAAAAGTCCCGGTTTGACTTGAACGCCGTTGTATTAAAAAAAAAGGACTTTGCTTCCTTTAGCTCAATGCTAGTATACACTCTGTTGACTTTGGTTTTCTCCTGACCATACAACACTGGTATGTGGATCTTTTTATACATCGCATTTCACATTATCTCTAATAATAACCTCCACTCTTCTGGGAAGATGTTCCCCTAGAGTTTGAGATTTGTTCTAAGGGTGTAAGTATAGTCAGGTACTGATTTAGGTGAGGAATTGAGGAGGCCTGCTTACCAATTTATCAGCAGGAGATCTTCACTCCAGGCAATGGAAAGGATATTCAATTCAATTCGATTGAGTTCAATTCATTTTTATTTGTATAGCTCTTTCAACGACGCACATTGTCTCGAAGCAGCTTTACACAGATAATACGGTGATAAAGAACGAATATGATTTTGTTTTGTTTTGCACCAAACACGTGCGAAAACGTATTTAATAAAAAAGGAGATATAAAGGAGATATAAAGGGGGAGATATGAGTCTCTTCAGGGAAATGATCCATGATTGAAAAGCTGTGCTGGATGCATTTCATTCCTCCAACACCAGCACATGCTAGACTTTCTGTACACGAGTGAGTGTGTGAGTTCTGTCTAATTTCTTTGAAAGATAATAGGTGTGATCACAGAAGTACTGATTTTGTCTCAGAGAAAAAGGTGTCGATTTATAGCCAAGTAATTAAGCAGTTAGGTATAAATGGTCGGAAAAGTAACGGTTTTAAAGATAATAACACAGGAACACTGTGAGCAATTTGTACTTTAAGGGAAAAACATGTTTTTGCACTCATGGTTGGCGGAACGGCCTTAACCGCGTACTTCAGCAATTCAGATAAAGTCTGCAAGGTCGAGATGAATTAAAGTACCATTAATGGACACGTTGTGTTCCAGGCTAATCGGTCGAGTTAATAGTCTGACGCGTTTGTTACGAAAAAAAATGGTTTCTTCAAACTTTTTATTTATGGTGTTTCCAAACCTATTGGGACACCAGACTTTTTCAATGTGCTTCTTTCCCAAAACTGTTCCCACAAGACCCAAAGCATTTAATTGTACAGATGTCTTTGGATGCAGCATGAAATTTTTCCTTCATTTGAACTAGGAGACCCGAACCTGTAACAGCATGACAATACCCCTGGGCACAAAGCAAACTCCATGAAGATCTCCTTCTATAGTGCTCCAATTCTATTGAACATGATGAATGTGCATCTCAGGCCTCCTCACCTCACCTACATCAATACCTGACTTTACTAACAACCTTAAGTCTTAAAACAAGGTGGTATCAATAAGTTTCGAGACTAGCCCAGTTTGCCAGACATCACTATCCCCTTTAAAATAGTCCCCTTCCACAGCAATACAGCTCTCCCAGCGTTCTTCTGAATTGTGTCCTGGAAGTCTTCTTTTCAAAAGCGTGTCGTGCCGGATCTCTGCGATGGTGGAGACGGAAGGAGAGCGAAGTCCACAGGATCCAAATCTGAAGAGCAAGGTGGGTGGATCAGTCTCCGACTCCGGGGTCGAGCTCGTCTAAGGTCTTCCTGATCTTTCGTCATCTTCCGGCAATGTTCTACCACTCGTTCCACTCAAAACAATTCTAACGACTCGTTGTAGCATGTCAAACGTACGGCATCTTAAATGTCTATCTATCTATCTATCTATCTATCTATCTATCTATCTATCTATTGTTAATGTGGAATTAGATGTTTAAAAAAGCATGAATCTTATGTTCAGGTGTCCACAATCGTCTGTCAATGCGACACGTTTTCTGGCATTCAAGACGATCCCATATGCTGGATATAAAATCAATTAGACAAACAGTAGAGACAAATCGCTGCAGAGCCCAAATGTCACTAAATCCAGCATAAATACGATGCACACTCAACCCCGTCAATACACAACCACAAAAGCCACACACACACAAAATCACTATACATTCTGATCCTGCAATCAATTATATAAACGAAATAATACACTTAGGCGCATGTTACTAGAGGAAAGTATATGATATATTATATTTATTCTTGAACAGAAGTATCTACAGAGGTCAAAGATCTGCTGCTGAGGTTCTTCCATCATGGCACTGAAATCAGACTTCCTTTTCTAATGAATTAGACCCGGAGCGCTGATGTGACACCCGGATAATATAGACTGTCACTAGGTCACTTTCCATCTTCATGTGATATCTTTAATCAGATAATCCAAACTCCATGCTGGAGATACTCACATGGTTTGCTGCTGGAATCGAAATGGGAGTTAATGAGTGTTGAGGCAGTGAGAGCTTTCATGTTAAGGTCATATATATATTCAAAGCTGGAACAGGCAGCATGTGATTGCAATCAAAGGTGTAGCTACAGAACAGGAAAAATGCCTGAGGCTTTAAGTCAAATTCCACCGTCCAATTGTCCGATTAAATAAAACGTCATAAAAACCTTGTGTTAATAATAGATAATCTGCAGTTACCAAAGTTCCACGTTTCTCCCATGGTTACGGAAATACAATGCAGTGTAAAACACACCAGGTACAAACCTGATTCTGATTCTGAACATCTCATTCCGCATTTCGTTGCCATTTACTGTTATAATAAGCTCCACTCTTCTGGGAACATGCTCCACTAGTTTTTGTGGAGATTTGTGAAGATTCCTTCAGCCACAATTAAAAAGTTTCAATTGAATTAAAAAATAAATACATTATACAAGCAAACGTTTGTGGACATCGGACAATCTCAGTTGGGTGTGTGATTCTTTTTAAACATCCCAACCCACATTTAGTCTCCATTTGCTGTTATAATGATTCACTCTCCTGGAAAGAAGGTCCACCAGATTTTGTGGAGATTTGTGAAGGTTCCATCAGCCACAATGGTGTAAAGTAAAGTAAAGTAAAGTCAGGGGCTTATGTAGGTGAGGTGAGGAGGCCTGGGGTGCATTCACATTCTTCTCAAAGGTGTTCAATAGGTATGAGGTCAAAGCTCTGTAGCATGAGATCTTCAGATCAGGTTTGGGTCTCCTAGTTCAAAGGAATTGAAAAAACAGTTTGGGGAAGACACACATATGGATGGACAAGTCAGGTTCTTTCCATACAGTGAACCTCCCAAACAAAATTGGATAAAGTCTTCTCACTTTGAGGCTTGGTCACATGACCATATGTTTAATTTTGTCCATTTTCCATTTTTCATCTCACAAAATTTCCTCTCTCAGCTTCTGTTGTGTTTTGGAGTGGTTTTCGTATTTGGAATCGGTGAGCGTAAACTAGCCGTGAACGATGTCACAACAATCACACAAACCAACGTCTCTGTGTTTGTCATTAAGTAGCTCACTCCAGGAGCGAGATTTCATAAAAACATTACATTTTAATTTCATCTGTATACTATAAAGGCTTTTGGGCAAAACTGGGAACTTTTGGATGCTTCCTGCACCTGTCGTTTGATAATTTTTCCCTTTTAAATGGTGTCATTAAACTTGGGAGGTAAACCCAATACCATGTCAACTTCAATATGTCTGTCTAATAGTCATAGAAAGCAGAACCTGGAGAGGTTTAGTGCCTCAGACTCTGGTTTCGTTCTAAATAAGTGATCGCAAAACAAAGGCGAGACGACTGGGGACATATCTATGACACATTTTTGACCTTTTGTCACATATTAGGTTTATAATAAACAACAATAATAATCTTTATTACAACAATTTACAAGTTTCAATCGAATTGGGAAAAAAATACAAAATACTGTATACGTTTGTAGACACCTGCCTACAAGATCCATATGTGCTTCTTTTTGAAAATCCCATTCTCCATTCGCTCTGAAAAGAACCTAAATTCTTCTGGGAAGATGTTTCACCTGATTTTGTGGAGATTTGTGAAGGTTCCATTAGCCACAATGGTGTAAAGTAAAGTAAAGTCAGGTGCTGATATAAGTGAGGTGAGGAGGCCTGGGGTGCATTCACATTCTTCTCAAATGTGTTCAATGGGTATGAGGTCAGAGCTCTGTAGCAGGAGATCTTCAGATCAGGTTTGGGTCTCCTAGTTCAAGACACCTGACTACAAGTTCGATATGTGCTTCTTTTTGAACATCCCGTTCTGCATTCCCTTTTATAAGAACCTTAATTCTTCTGGGAAGATATTCCACTTGATTTTGTGAAAATTTGTGCTTATTCACAAGGGTGTTTGTAAAGTCAGGTAGTGATGTAGGTGAGGTGAGGAGGCCTGGAGGGAAAATTCATCATAAAGTTTTGGAGATCTATATCAGGAGATCTTCAAGTCCAACCCATTGAAAGCAGAGCTTTGTGCACAGGGGTATTGTCATGCTGGAACAGGTTTGGGCCTCCTAGTTCAGATGAAGGGGAAATTTTATTAATCTGCATCCAAAGACATCATATAAGTTTGTGCTAACAGTTTGGAGAAGAACCACATATAGCTGGAAAAGTTGAGTGTTTCAATATGGGTTGGAGTGGAAACCCTACTAAACACCTAAAGCATGGACCAATCATATTCT
Source organism: Silurus lanzhouensis (assembly GCA_039877035.1). Lineage (NCBI taxonomy): Eukaryota > Metazoa > Chordata > Actinopteri > Siluriformes > Siluridae > Silurus > Silurus lanzhouensis. The sequence goes on along the minus strand of JBCEWE010000612.1, from coordinate 86,285 downwards.
CAGGAAGGCCACAAACCTTCATCTACAGTATACACTGTATCATTTCCTTTAGATCCCAGGCTGGTTTGCTATAAGGTGGTATCAAAATGTTTCGAGACTAACTGGTGCTGTTTTACCTTTTACCATATGGTTCATACTGTAAAAAAAACTTTTGTGGCATTAATAACTTTTTCTGGCCTTGTAGCCTTGATACAGTCCATACTTTAAAGTTAGAATATAACTTTGCAATAAATAGTAGAATACATTTACACTGCAAGTTTCACAAATGAAAAAAGAGAACTTTTTCCCACTACAAAGAACTTTTGTGCAACGGAAAAGTTTCACATATGTGAAGGGTTTTTCACAGAACCATACACCTCAACAAAGAACCTTTATTTTTTTTATGTAATTAATGACTTGTTTGGATGCAGAAACGACCGGAAAGCTCGCAAATTTCACCTGTAATTTTATAACACAGCCCTGGAATCAGGACAGGAGGGTGTGACCGCCAGGCTGAGCTCACCAGGGTCAAGGAGCGCTCTGGAACTTCTCAGATGAAAAGGCTACAAAGGTTTACTGTCCACCAAAGAGAAGAACTACGGTGGGCCAGAAACGTATTACACGTTAGTGTAAAAAAATGAATTGGACTATTAAATATATATATATTCTAAATAAATAATTAAAACTAAACTAAAAACTATTCAAAAATTATTATTAGATTACTTAAGTAAGGTAGAAACATTGTCCTTGTGGGACCGGACACACACTGCCCCTACTTACCTGATGCCAATCAAGTTTAAAACCCACTCTCCAACTTAAATATGAATTTGCTTCAAGTGAAAAATAAAGAAATTCAGCCTGAAAGATTTATGGATTTTCTTCTCTTCCATTTTTTTCCCTCTAGAATCACCTCTTATTTAAGTTCGGGACAGTATTAGTCAAGTTTTATGCTACTTTCCATAAGCATAACAGTTTTTACATTTATGGCATTTGGTAGCAACGCTTATCCAGAGCGACTTGCTTAATTCATACAACGAAGCAGCTATGGGGTTAGGGGCCTTGCTCAGGGGCCCAGGAGAAGCAACCTGGCATGACTGAGATTTGAATCCTCAACCTTCAGATGCCTTAACCACTGAGCCCCCACCTCTTTTTAAAATGCTGTTTAGTGGAAGACCAAGTGCAGACTTTTCCCAGGCCTCATCATGTAACTCTCAGACACACCTGCGGAAAAAAACGGGTTTTTAAATGGCTGGTGCTCAAGCTTTAATAGTGGAGACGTGTTCTTCATCCAATCCTCTCAATCTGTCAGTGTAATCAGACAGACCAGTAATGAGCTTGTTTCTCTGATTAAACAAAAGATCGAGATCCACAGAGATTTAAAGATCAGGGACCGGAAGCACTCAAATGAATCTTTTGAACAAGTACAGTATGTGCTTCATTTGGTGGATGGTTTGTACCATTATGGATCCATAGTTTCATAAAAACAGTGAGGGCATAAATTTCATTTGTTTTATTTCTATTTGTAGAGAGTTTGTCTCAAAAAATTGTCTCAGAGCAGCTTTACAGGTTATAGAGTTGTAAAAGAAGTACATTTAATAATAAAAAAGATATGTTTGTTCCTTATCATTGTATCGCTAATGAGTAAACCAGTGGCAACTGTGGTAAGAAAACTCTCTGAGACTTCATGAGGAAGAAACCTTCAGAAGAACCAGACTCAAAATGGAACACACACATACAAACTCTGTTTAACCAAGTCCACAAACAAAAATATAATAATTTACAATAGCGTTTTTCTTTTACTGCATGTTACTTAGTGGGACTTTTGGCATTCTTTGCCTTAAACAATCCTCTTTAAATCTGCCTCGTATTCCGTTGTTGCCACTCAAAGCAATTCTTTCACGTGTGTCAGTCAGAACAGATCGATGCTTTGATTTCACGTGTTTCAGGGTAGAAAACACAGACTTTGTGTTTTTTTCATGTGCGTGTTCACTTCGCTTGAGTGTAATACGGTATTTTCGTCAAATGCGCATGCGCGTGAGATGAATATACCGCAGGGGGCAATTAATTTTTACAAGGGGCCACATGAGAAACCTGAATTGTGTCAGAGGGCCACACCAACGATAATATTTTAGGGATGCACCGAAATGAAAATTCAATTCAAAAGGCAATGAAATCCATAATTTTTTGTGTTATGCCTTTTGCCTTGGCACATCACTGGAAAACTTTCCTGCCTTTTCAAAAACGTCCTCTACAGACGGAGTGCGCATGCTCGGATTGACTACTTTTCTGCGCCGCGTTCTTCTCATATTTAGAAGGCAATCGAGATGTTTGGATTTCAGGTGATAAATTAAACCCGACGTGGAGAAACTCTTTGCAGATACACCCCCTCTTAAAATTTCAGCATTGCATGTTTGGCAAATCGCTCTCCGTACACCGCAGACATGTTGCTCTTATCCAGATAACCGTGTGCTGCTGCGCTTTTTTATTGCGTTTATTGCGTCATTACAATTGTGTTTCTGACGTGTTGTTTCGGTGATTTAGGTATTTCCGAAAATTCTCAGTGCATCCCTGTAATTTATGATTGGCCTCATGCCAAGGTCTGATATACCGCAAAGTTTCCCAGTAGGGGCAAGCTCATTAACGTCTTAAAAATACCGTATTGAACTTAAGCAAAGCGAACACGCACATTAAAAATCAAACACACAAAAATCGATATGAACGTAAGAGCCGCATGAAACCAGCCAAAGAGCCGCATGCGGCTTGCGAGCCACGGGTTGGCCACCCCTGCTCTATTCAGCACAGTCCCATTATTGTTCAATTCAATTGAAGTTTATTTCTAGGGCGTTTTTCACAATGTCTCAAATCAGCTTTGTACGAATTATAGAACAAAGTTGGCTTATATTTAAATTGATGTGTATTCATCCCTGATGAGCAGCCTGGAGCGACTGTTGCAGGGAAAAACCTGCTTGGATGGTATGAGGAAGAAACCTTGAGACTCAAAAGTGCAACCCATCCTCATTTGGGAGACAACAAAAGTATGATTATAAATCCTAAAAACATTACAAACCTCGGAGAGTGCGGAATATAATAAACACCAGAGTGTGTCCTTTATTCTACAGTTGTGCAACCCAGGAGCTCCGGAGCAACTAATTCCCGAGTTCTGCACGTGCAATCTGACAGATGTTTTCGACTGCATGAATTCATTATGCAAATAACACGGGGGAATGACTAATCCCTCTTTATCACTCAGTGAGCTCAGTCCTCTGTTCGGCTGGAACACCGTCACATGCCTGTGGTGTTGAATCAAGCTTGTCCCACTCAAGAACCCTTGGATGAAGGACCACAGCCCTCAGAGAGCTTTGCGATATCATGGATGATTATCCTATTTGTACTTTTTGTGACATCAAATGGTGACTGGCTTTTTGTGTCCTTTTTTACATGAAAATTTTTTTTAAATGATGTGTGCTACGTTGTACTCTTCTGGGAAGATGTTCCACTAGATTTTTGGAGTGTGCTTATGGATATTTGTGTTCATCAGCCACAAGGGTGTTAGTAAAGTCAGGTACTGAGGTAGGTGAGAAGGTGAGGAGGCCTGGGGGGTGCAGTCAGCGTTCACATTCATCCCAAAGGTGTTCAGTAGGGATGAGATCAGAGCTCTATAGCGGGCCACTCAAGATCTTCCACTCCAAACCATGTAAAGCAGATCTTCATGGAGCTGGATTTCTGCACAGGTGGAACAGGTTTGGGTTTCCAAGTTCAAGTGAATGCAAAGTTTTATTACAGCGCCTTCTAAAGACAATGGAGTACAATGGAGTGCCTCCAGATTTGTGGTCCCAGTTTGGAGAAGAATCACTCATGGCAGGAAGGTCAGGTGTCCCAATACTTTTGTCCATATCCGCAGTCACATTTAATCCCTTTAAATAACGCTTGCACTCAAGCTTTTGTTGTCTGCATTTCGACCATAACCTGTTTCACATTATCGATCCGTCTCGCTCAGGTCTGTTTGACAATCCCATGCCCAGTAGCCTGCTTCGAGATGTTCTGGGGAACTGCCAGTGAGGGTGCTGTTTAATCTCAGCAATTACATGAGTGAATAGTGACACCGTGAAAAGTTTACGGCTATAAAAGAAGACAATGTAAGAAAAAGCCAGATTCTGAACAGATGAGATGCATGAGTTTTGCTTTTGGAAGTAGAGGAGAAACACATACTTCTTTTTTTTCTTTTTTTTTTCTTTTTTTTCAAATGCTTTATTTTTATACCACCCAGCTCAGAGCTGAGAGTGTAAACACAATGGGGGGGGGGGGGGGGGAACGCCTTTCTTTGCTGCTGATTTCAGGTCTGCAGTCCTGTCGCTTTACTCGTCAGGTTCATCATTAATACAGCAGACCTGGTTGGACAAATTCATGACAAGATGCAGCAGAAGTTTATGGTTTAGGTTTATTGCTGGAACTATGACCAGTTTTTCACACCGAATGCTCCGATACTCAAATACGAGGTGTGAGCAAAAGTATTGGGACACGCGATTGAGGCACAAACGGAACCATGAACTTTTCCCTTGACTCGAGCCTGTTCCTGCAGTTTTTGCACAAAGCTGGCTCCATGACGATCTGCTTTCTATGGTTTCATATGGAAGATCTCCTGCTTTAGAGCTCTGACCCTCAACCCGGTTGAACAGAATGAATGTAAACCCCGACTGCACCCCAGGTCTCTTCACCTCACCAGACTTTACTAACACCCTTGTGGCTGATGAACACAAATGTCCACAAGCACACTCCAAAAATCTAGTGGAACATCTTTCCAGAAGAGTGGAGGGAATTATAAGAGCAAATTGGGAGTATATGTGGAATGTGATGCTCAAAAAAACACATACCGTACTCATGACCAGGCAAACTTTTGGCAGTGTAGTGTACATCAGTACCTGACTTCACACAATCTAGTGGAACATCTTCCCAGAAGATTGGAGTTTATTATTACAGGTAATGAGGTCTAAATATGGAATAGGATGTTCAAAATGCACAAATCTTATAATCAAGTGTCCAGAAACTTTTGCCCATATGATGTATTTTGCTTCGTCTCTTCTTTTGTCTGCTACATGGCTGTTTCAAAAAATGCATTGAAACCATAAGTATACAAATATAATAATAATAATAATAATAATAACACATTACATTTATAACAATTACATAACCAACTTTCCCCCTGGCATTTTACTGAATAATGCAACGCAACACCTGCAACCTTTCTGTGTGACATTTCGTGTTTGTTTCATGTTCAGTCATCGTGAATCCCAAATTTTAATCATTATCATTATTTTGATTATTCAGTTCTTCTAAATGGCAGATTTCTCAAAAAAGAGGATTAGTACATGTTGAATTTGGGAAAGTAGTAACGGTCACGTTTATTACTGTTATTAGAGAGAAACGAACATATTTCCTCGTTAATGCGACTCAGACGCCAAGATCGTTCATGTGGCATTTCACGTTTGAGAGAAAGAGTTCACTCGTTTTGCATTTCAAATGAAAATCGACATTTTGAGGTTTGGATGGTGGCGATGATGACAGATTGCTTGAAAGATGCTCTTGACTTGCTTGAACTCGTAATTACTGATTGGGAAACAAATGTTTTGCAACATATTCAGGAACATGAAGAAGAAGAAGTACAAGAAAAAGAAGAGGAAAAAGAAGAAGAAAGAAGAAGAGAAAGAAGAAGTGGAATTAGAGGAAGAAGGAGATGAAGAAAAGGAAGAGGAGAAAGAAAAAGAAGTGGAAAAGGAGGAAGAAGGGGAAGAAGAAAAGAAAGAAGAAAAAAAGGAAGAGGAGAAAATAGGGGAAGAAAAAGAAAAGGAAGAGGAAAAAGAAAAAAAATAGAAGAGGAGGAAGAAGGAGAAGAAGAAAAGAAAGAAGAAGAAAAGGAAGAGAAGAAAAAAAGTGTAAGAGGAGTAAGAAGGAGGAAAAGAAGACGAAGAAAAGGAAGAGGAGAAAGAAAAACTATTGTAAGAGGAGGAAGAAGAAGAAAAGGAAGAGAAGAAGAAAAGAAAGAAGAAGAAGAAAAGGAAGAAGAAGAAAAGAAAGAAGAAGAAGAAAAGGAAGAGGAGAAAGAAAAATAATTGGAAGAGGAGGAAGAAGAAGAAAAGGAAGAGAAGAAGAAAAGAAAGAAGAAGAAGAAAAGGAAGAAGAAGAAGAAAAGAAAGAGGAGAAAAAAAAGTATTGGAAGAGGAGGAAGAAGAAGAAAAGGAAGAGAAAAAGAAAAGATCTTTGGAAGAATTGGAAGGGGAGGAAGAAGAAGAAGAGGAAAAGAAAGAAGAGAAGGAAAAAGTGAGAAAAGAAGAGAAAGAAGATGAGAGAGAAGAAGAAAAGGAAGGAGAAGGAGAACTGGAAGAAGAAAAAGATGAAGAATAAGAATAAATGGAGGAGCAAATTTTCTTCACTAAAATGAGTTAGCAGACGTGACATTTCCAGCCACACGTGGATCTTCTCCAAACTGTTAGCACAAAGTTGGACACACACATTTGTGCAGGACGTCTTTGGATCCAGAAGAGTGGAATTTTCCTTTCACTTTAACTAGAAGATCCGAACCTGTTCCAGCATGACAATGGCCCTGCTCACAAAGCCAGCCATGAAGATCTGCTTTCCATGGGCTGGAGTGGAAGATCTCCAAATACAGAGCACCAAACCTATTGAACCTATTGGTGAGGAGACTTGGGGTGCAGTCAGCGTTCACATTCATTCCTAAGGTGTTCAGTAGGGATGAGATCAGAGCTCTATAGCAGGCCACTCCAGTTCATCATGTTCAATAGGGTTGGTGCTCTATATCTGGAGATCCTCCAATTCAACCCATATCTTCATGGAGCTGGGTTATTTGTGCACAGAAGCATTGTCATGCTGGAACATGTTCGGGTCTCCAAGTTCAAGTGAAGGGAACATTTCAAGCTACCGCAATCAAATATGGTGTGGCTTCTAGTTTAGCTTCTCGTTCTTCAGAGAACCTCCTGAAGTTAATTTAGTATTAGATCCTATAACGAATGCAGTCAGCTTCCTCATACAGACGTATTTCCGCGAGCTCATACCTGCTGAACGACAAGGATCCTGCACGATGTTCTGGTGTATCTTCAAACCAACCATGTTCTATTGAGTACGAAGTGTAGTGCTTTGAAAAGCAATGTCCTGTCCTCAACACGTTCTCCGGGGAAACCGGGACATGGAAATATGCATCCTGCAGACGAGAAACAGTCCTGCGGTTGTACAGCGTAAATGAAATCTCCAAACAGAAATCGTGCTTTTACAGAAATGAGGTACAATTCTTTGTCTTTTCATGAAACTTGTGGGCTACATTTATTCCAATGAACTTCTTAAGAATCCCGTCGTCGAAATAAAAATTCTAATTCACTCGTGGATTTCTTTTCAATAATTCTGTGCTCATCTTCTTTCAAACAAGCCAACTCATCCATACACAGCATAGAAACAAGCATGAATTCCTAGACCACCTGACCAGACCCCATGCCAAAACTAATTCCTCCCCGACTTATTTACTTAGACTTTATATTTGCAAGGAGCTGTCAGGAGAAAAGTATTAGATCCATGTTTACACCCAGTGGAAGAGAAGCATTTCATTTACATTTATGGCATTTGGCAGGTTCCGACTTACAAGTTTTTATTTTTTAAATACAACTGAGCGGTTGAGGGTTAAGGGCCTTGCCCAAGGGCCCAGCATTGGTAGCTTGGCATATGCTTTATGAGCGCACACAGAGAGAGGAAGGAAAATGTGTTATGCTTTAAAACACGCTACACTCAGACCACAGATGTGGAGGCATCAACAAAAGTATTAGGACACCTGATTTTCCAGCCATATGTGATTCCTCTTTAAACTATTACCACAAAGTTGGACAGGACGTCTTTGGATGCTATCGCATCTTCATAAAACCTTTATGAAGATCTGTTTTACATGGGGATGTTGGAGTCCAAAATCTCCTGCTATAGAGTTTTAATCCCTAGTGAACATGATGAACTTGAATACAGACTGCACCCACCAGCTTCTTCACATCACCTCATCTACATCACTACCTGACTTTACTAACACCCCGGTGGCTGATTGAATCTCTGCAAATCTCCACAAAATCTAGTGAAACATCTTCCCAGAAGAGTGGATTTTATTGTAGCAGGAGATTGGGAGTAAATGTGGAATGGGATGTTCACAAAAAGCCCATCAATCTGATGGTTAGGTGTCCACAATTTTTTGGGGAGTTCAGCATCAATCTTTTTATTTTTTTTTAGCTGATATTAATGTTTGTTAACGGTGAAAATTGAGCTTCATTCTATAGGCATGATGAGGTTCATAGACCTTCATCCAAAAATTCAATAACAAAAGGAACATTTAGCGTTAATTCACATTTTCAAGTATTTCCAGTCTTATTGATTCACTAATTTAATAAATAACTCACTAACAAAATTTTTGGTAAAAAAATAAATAAATAAATAAACATGGGTATAAACAACAAAGATAAAATATATAATAAAAAAAAGTATCATTACATTAAAGTTCTATTAAACTTAAAGCTGATGTTAATGTAAATGTATAATAGCCCACCTAATAGTAAACTCAAATTGTATAAAACTGCAAATTTTGATTTTTATTCGAAAATTGTTTGTTATGATGCACCTTTTTGAAAGATTGGGGAATATATGAAAATATACAGACAATGATGCATGTACAACAACATAGTTCTCATTGTCTTAACATAATATGACTAGCGTAATATGATTGGTTCCTATAAATATCAGTGGCTAAGTTTGACACATATTGTATCACGGGCCATTGCCCCATGTCTCTATTACCTAAAGGGTCCTTGACCTGAAAAACTTGGAAGACCCCTGTTTAAGAGTATTTCACCTCATGTGGCTGTTTTTAATACATTTTGATAATATATTACAACTACAATATAATATATTGCAATTTCAAGCGATCGCTACTCTAGTAACAGAGGTTTCTGCAATCTATCGGTTAGAAATGTATGTGAATGTGTTGCTAATCGTGGTCTTTTTGTTCTAGAAGTAATTGTGTTTGTCACACAGTGTTGTGATAGTTCCCTAGGACTCTACACGTTATTGAGGATCGCATTACCAAGGTCTAAAGGTGTCAATGCTCTGTTCTATCAATGTGCTTTTGAGCAAGCGGCTCAACTCCCCTCAGTCCTGTGCTGGGGAGGATCTGACTCTAATTAGTGACCATTAGCCTATACCAGTGGATTGGGTGTATGCACTATTTAATGGAAGGAATCCTGGACTTGTTTATTTGAAGGACTGTGTCCTTTTTGTTCTCGGTTTTAATAGCATTTGCCACTGACAAAACCCAGATGCATTGCATCATACACTGCTCTATGAATCGCTACTCGTACACGCTGACTTTTCCAGACGTATGAGGATCTTCTTCAAACTGTTGCCACAATCTTGGAGGCACACAATTGTTTAAGATGCATTTGGATGCTGTGGACTGAAATTTCCTCTTTACTCAACCTATGAGTCCCAAACTTGTTTCAGCTCCTTGAAGAAAAGTTTTACGTGGCGATATTTATGCAAGTGCATTGACTGGTATCACCCAGAGGAGACATCTTGCCCCTATTCTTTCTCGTATTCCCTTTAGGAATTGTTTTCCCTCAGCATCATCTACCTCTCATTAGAGAGAAATGTATACATTTAAAAATGCATATATTTCTGTAAAAGTACTTTGTGACCATATCCATTGGTTAAACCTGCTATACAAATAGACTTGAATTAAATCGAATTCTTCTTCATCCATGAAGTTGTGCTTTACATGAGTTGGATTGAAAATCTCCTGCTATTGAGCTCCAACCCTATTGAACATGATGAATGGAACGATGACTGCACCCCAGGCCTCCATACTTCCTCACCTTCATCAATAAGTGACTTTACTAAAACCCTTGAAGCTGAATGAGGACAAACCTCCAATAAATCTAGTGGAACATCTTTCCAGAAGAGATTAAATGTGGAATTAGATAAATGAAGTTATTCATATATGCATGAAAGGATTTTTGAGAGGATTTCTAAATTATATTGAAAAGAGTTCATAGTCTTCACCGGTGCTGCTGACCAGATAGTTAACAATTGTTAATCCTGACAAGATTTCTGTGACGATTCTTAAATCATATTCATTAATGATCATGAAATTCAGTGGTAGCATGTGATAGTGGGGTAAAACATTCAAAATATTAGGTGGAATTGCTAATCAGCTAGCTAACACCTAGTAACCTGATAGGAATTTTTAAAGAAAATATTAGACCTTTCATATATTATATTATATGAAAGGTCATAATCAAAAAGCACATATAAGTCTTATGGTCAGGTGTCCACAACACTTTGTCTATATAGTGTACATAACCTAATCGTTTATTATGTTAGAGAACATGATATGGTGTGGGCTTATAGGTAAATACTCACCCATAGAGTGGTGTCATATCGAATTTTAACCATCCTGGAGTTTTATGATAATAGCATAAACTAAAAATGTCCTTCAGGCAACATTCAAGGGTGTGCATTATCTCTCTCATATGGGTTTATGATTTAAAAATCAATCCATCTATCAATCAATCAATTGTAAACTCTGTGTTAGTGCACTTCATATGTTGCTTTATTAATCTTAATAATTCCCTGTAAGCTCATGTGTATTGACAACCTCAATGAAAAAAAAGAAAAAACTTACATGTGACTCAAATGGTCACAGAAATCGAAAAAGGTGTTAAAGTACAGTTTGCTATCAACAACAGCCAGTGAGTTTTGTTAGAAACACTTTACAGCTTTCAGAGCAGAAAGATCGATCTCTTCTAAGTGCTGTTATTACGCTCCATTCACCGTGATTGCCCTACCTACCAACCTCCAGGAGCTCTTCTCTATAGCAGAATTTCGTTTCAGTGCACTTTGGACTCAAACAGTAGAAAATTTCCAGGGTTGGACATCCCTACCTTAAACAAATCTCCAGCAAAGTTGATTTCATTCAAGAAAGCTGGACTTTTTCTGTCCTGTTCCCTCTCTTTTTCTCTCTCATAGTGCTCGCATTGTGTACAGGGGAAATTTTGGTATTTAAAAGTTGGAGAAGCCCTACTTTTCTTTACCCTCCGATCCGTATAAGAAGGAAGAATGAAGTTATTCATATATGCATGAGAGGATTTCTGAGAGGATTTCTAAATTATATTCAAAAGGTTCATAGTCTTCACTGGTGCCACTGGTCAGCTAGCTAACTAGCATTAATCCTGACAAGAATTCTGTGCCAATTTTTCAATCATATTCATAAATAATCATAATATTCAGAGGTTACGCGTGGTAGTTGGGTAAATTGTTCAAAATATTCACCAGATTTTCTAATCAGCTAGTTATCATCTGTGACCTGACAGGATTTCTGATAATTTTTTTAAAGAAAATATTATACTCATGAATGGTCATAATTGTCAATAATATGGTTAGCTAGCTACACAGCACGAGTTATCTTGAAAACGTCAATCAATCTGACAGGATTTGAAATCATATTTATAAATATTTGTAGTTAATAACATTCCCCAGTGCATGTAAGAAAAAATATATATATATATATATATATATATATATATATATATATATATATATATATATATATATATATATATATATATATATATGCATGACAGGATTTCTTAATAATCATTTTTAACCTATATTCAAAAGTTTCATAATCCGGGCAGCTAGCTAACAAACGTTAAATCTGACAGGATTTCTTAAATCATTTAAATTCATAAACAATCATAATTATTGCTTGATAGTCAAGTCAAGTAGTTAGCTAGCTTAAATTAAATTGAGATATACGTCAAATATTCACTTGATAACATTATTCAGTTAGCTATCTTCAGCTTTAGTCTTTATTCATAAAAGTTTATGATATTTAATAGTAAAACTGCCTGGCTAACTACCATGAATTCTTTTCCCCTGACTTTAACCACCTTTTTCTAACGGCTTGCTAACTTTAGGTCATCTGACAGGAATTCTGACAGGATTTTGTCAAAATAAATGTTGCGAAATATACACTGGCTCTTCTAATCATCTAGCTAACATGAGGTATAAGATCTGACAGGATCTTTAATAATATTTCTAAGTATGCTATATTTATAAATGTTCATACTTGCCTCTTGATTGGCTAGCAAGAAAGTTTCGCCTCATAAATATGTACACATCGGTTAATATTAGCTAAATTAGCTATATTAGCTTATATGAGGCACTTAAACTGATGGGATTTCGGAGAGGATTTTGAAAAGGCTAATTTGCAGGTAATAAAGCTAGTAATCTTTACTACAAACACAAACTTTCCTAAATTGAAGTTGTGTGATTTGAAATCCGAGCATGACTGAGGCACCACACACACATACACATACACACATTTGCTCCTTCTTCACAGCAGGAGTGTTTCCTGTGTGACTTTCCAGACTCCATCACTTGATCGGTATGTAAGCAGCAGCAAAAGCTATGTTCCTGTCTTTTTTTCTTCTAGCACTCAGACACTAAAGATAAAATTGAAAAGCACTAACCTGAAGAAAACACGCACATAAACAAATATAAGGATATTCTGAATCCATAGACTAGTAATCTTTGACAAAGACCCTGTAATAAGATTTTATTCAATGCACTCGACCCGAGCGTGCGGTTGAAGCGCTCATGTCGTTTCGGCGTTGATGCATTGTGGCCCCGTGACCTGTATACGCTCCTGCGTTTAACGCTCCAGGCTGATGTGAATGAAAAGCCTGTCGAGCACCACGGCGCATGATGAGATTCTTTCTTTTTCCTCCGTCTCGCCGGAGTGATGGGAATTTATGGCCCTTTATCTCTTTTTGATCGCTCTGATGTTCAATGCATCTGAAATGCTTGAGAGAAACTGGACCTGTTCACATTATACAGGCTTTATATAGGCTTTGAAGAATTTCAATCATACTGTAGAAAAGAAAAACTTCAGAAAAAGATCTCAGCATGATGCTACAAATCTTCAAAAGAGCCCCAGGATCACTGAACATAAAGTGAAAAAAAAAAAAAAAACACTGTTTCGGGACAACCAAACCATTTCTCCAACCGTATGAGCTTCTTTCTCAGAACAAAGTTGGAGGTACATTATGGTCTCTGGATGTGGGAGCTTAAAAGTGTCCCTTCAACAAACCTGTTCCAGCATGACAATGCCCCTCTGTACAAAGGTAACTTTGTGAAGATCTGCTATACTTCTTCAACCCAATTGATCATGATGAATGTGAACCCTGACTGCACCACTGCCTCCTTATCTCCTCACCTTCATCAGTACCTGGCTTTACTAACACCCTTGTGGCTAAATTAATCTTCACAATATAACAGCAAATGAGGAGTAAATGTTGGATGGGGTGTTAAAAATGGGATGTTGGAACTTTTTGGTCAGATGTCCACAAACGTTTGTCCATGCGGTTGTTGTATTGTATATTGTATAAGTGGTGTAAATTAAATGAAGAAAAAGCCACATAGCTGTGAGAGGAATCCAAATCCTGCAGATTGTTTCAAGATTCAAAAGTTGAATAAAAGCTGCAGGATCCACAGTGAGAGAGTTTTTACTTTCCAGTGTTATTATTGAAACTGTCTGTCCTCCTACAACGAGTAGTACAGAGCCGAGAGCAAGAGAGGGACAAAGTCACATGACATCACTATGTGCAGGCTTTCTATCTATCTATCTATCTATCTATCTATCTATCTATCTATCTATCTATCTATCTGTCTGTCTGTCTGTCTGTCTGTCTGTCTGTCTGTCTGTCTGTCTGTCTATCTATCTATCTATTTATTTATTTCATAAATACACACATTATTTATGAAGGTTTTCAGCTTGGGGATTATCTGATATAGGACAGACCTTAAACTTTTGATGAAATGCATAACAGACAGACAAACAGACACACACACACACACACACACACACACACACACACACACACACACACACACAATAGTCAAGCAAAGGATTTGATACTTCAGAGAAACATAAAAGAAAGAGGAATAAAAGCAGTGAAAATCATGTTTTTTGTAGAAAAAACAAAGCTGAGAAAGCGTGCATGAGAAAACCCCGCAACCAGGATCAAAACAAAGTAAAGTATTTTAATGAAGAAGGTGTGGGAAACATTTCTAATGTTCAAATAACTGTTTAAAAAACATGGTATTCAGCAAAAGCTTAAAGAAAGACAGCTATGATCGTGTGCATGCATGTATGTGGGAATGCATAGTTACTTGAAGAACCTCGGAGATGTTGCTGAGGTGAACATCTGAGGAACCTGATAGAACATAGAACATTTCGGGTTAACCAAAGCACGGTTACGATACGCTTGAGGGAAAAAGTGCCTGAAGATGTCATTAGTGATACTTCATAACCAGACGACCAGAACTAGAACCCGAAGTCTACATAATGCTAGATTATATAATCTTCTAAATCACCAGGCTAATTATTAACTGCTTCAGCTTTTTCCACTTTTCAATAATATCTATGCATGCCAATATTTATTTTCCCATTTCAACAGTTTCTAAGGCATTTCCACAATGAGTGACATTTTAAACATTCACAATACTCGATAAAATTACTTTAATTATAGGAACAAAAAAACAGCTGCCTTTCAGGAAGCGAGGAAGTGTATGATGTTTCACAGGTTTCAAAGAGATTTTTTTTTTTTATCTATTTCTTATTTTTAATTTTTTTACCAATATTTCTGTCATATAACCTCACGATGGCTCTTAATATAATTGATCCATAAAGTGAAAGACAGCACAGAAGTTCAATGTGTGTGTGTGTGTGTGTGTGTGTGTGTGTGTGTGTGTGTGTGTGTGTGTGTGTGTGTGTGTGTAGGAACAGCACATTATCTCGTCAACTGTAATTATGTGCTATTAGCAGTTTGAAAACCGAACACAACAAGAACAGACGAGACCTTTCGAAAGAGTGTAAACGCTCCATATTAAAAGTATAAGTGAACCATTAGGACATTTTTTCCCCCAAAAAAAATTTGCCTCATGAACTTTAACTTATATGAAAAGTTTCAATGTTCTATTTATTATTTGTAAACAAAGAATAGTGCTTTATACATATGCACAGGAAATTATTTTTCTCACAGGAAGGGTTTTAAGATTCAAGGTTTAACATTTTTTTCAACTTTCCATTTCATTGCAAGCTGTATCCTGCATATAACTATGTTTGTGACAAATAAAAAAAAAAAAAACATAAGTCTTGAATCCACAGCACTAGCTTTAAATGCTAACGCTATGGATTATTTAGTGTTTTAAGTCCAGCTTCAAGAATTTCTCATAAAAGGAGAAAATCCTGACAATTCCACATGTCGAGGGAGTGAATGAAAGAAGGATGAAAGGAATGAAGACATTTGTGAAAGTCTGCTGAAATAAGCAGAACATAGTTTTAGTAACACACACACACACACACACACACACACACACACACACACTATTTAATTAAAAAACGTTTCCATTTATTAAATTTTATTTAACCGATTTAATTAAATCAGTATAATAAAAAAGAGTATTGCATTAATTTAGTTGAATTATTATGAAATATTCAAAGAAGGCATTTTATTTAAAATTGAATAAAAAATTTAAACTGTTTAAATGTAGATCAAGTCAAGTCAAGTGGCTTTTATTGTCATTTTTACTATACACAGTGGTACACAGTACACAGTAAAAACGAAACAACGTTCCTCCAGAACCCTGGTGCTACACTAAACAACAAAACAACATAAAGTGCATCGAGTGCAGCCTGGTGCAAACAGTGCAAACAAAAGAACAGTACAGACAGACAGAGTGCAGACAGACAACACAAGACAAGACAAAAGACAAAAACCAAGTATAGTGCCGACTAGTAAACCTACTGTACTTAAGTATACAGTACTGTGTGAGGTGAAATGTAAAAACTATACCCAGGAAAAAGTACAAACAGAACAGAGCAATGTAGTGCAAAAAACAGCAGCAAGGAGGTGCAAAGACAGCATGTAAACATTCTATTTTAGTATAAAAGGTGCAAAAACAGCATGTAAACATTGTACTGAATATAAGGTGCGAGTATAAATAATAATAAATATATAAATGGTGGTGGAGTGGATTGAGATGAGTGATGATTGTGTTTAGTCCAGGTTGTACAGTTCAGTAACAGTAACACACAGATCACAAATATTCATAATAATTAACTGCGTTAATAAAAAAAAATGACAAGCAATGGTTTTATGGTTTGCATTTCTTCCCCCTGTAATCATACAAAGATTACACCCTTAATATATATATATATATAATTCACCGTACCTATATGTACCTCGTATTTAAAGTGTGCATCGGATCCAAGTTGGCATTTCTATATCAAGATGCATTGTTTTTAACATATTTGCATCAGTAAAAAATGATTTATTAATATATAATTATTAGAATTAATTAATAATGCGTTAACACAAATTCATTTTAACGCTGGTAATTTTATAGCAGTGCCCATTGCTGTTTGACCATTTTTATTAAAATCTAAATAAATAATATAAAAGAGGCAATATAAATATAAATCAAGCACTAAAATCCGCCATGATGTACACATCCGGCAATTAAAACTGTCCGTGTGGAAACATAGCAACAGTTCCGTTTTGGTGTCCTGGTAATTTACGTCATTTAAACACCATCATTACTTGAAAACATTAAATTATATTTAATTACACTGACAGCCTTAATAATTATATGTATCTTTAGGCTCAGGGAGTGGTTTCCAATTTGAAGAGACCTCCAGTCAAAAGTAGGGCAACTGGATGAATCAGGTAGGTTCAGACAGAATGGGACATGATCACTTAAGATCTATCAATTATAATGTGCCTGGTTTCTGTGAGATATAATTTGTGAAAGCACCACAGCCCTGACATCTCAGAGCTCCTGGAGTTCCTCATTCTATAATAAACCCTGGGTTACTGTCTGGAACATTTTTGTGTGGGATTCCACTTGGTTCTCTGGTTTCCTCCCACCCCCCCAAGTTGCAGGTAAATAAACTAGCTACTCTTAGAAAGCCCTCCCAGGCTGCGTTCCTACATGATCATTAAAATGTCATTTAGAGGCTAACATTAAACCAACATTAAACCACAGATCATTACCGCAAGGTCATCATTAGAGCCGTTACTCCTACTTCGAGCATATTTGAAGCACGGGGCACTTGTTTTTAATTATTTCTATTCTCCTCCATTCACATATTAATAGACATTCTGCATGTGTTTTCTTTTTTGTGTCAAGCTAATAGTTATTTTATAACCTTAGGAAAAGTCCATGCTATATCATGTTCAACCACTGTCCCATGCACATCCTGCCACAGGGTTAAAGTAGAGATGCTGCACATGAAGGTAATCCTCGAAACCACATTTCTCACTATGGTTGAGTGTCATAAGGACATAGTATATTGTTTATTGTTGCTGTGGAGCCGTTTGGAGTCAACATTTTACACCTTTTTCAGTTGTTAACCTTTTTTTCAACTTCCAAAAGCATTTGAACTTGAATTGCAGGCTGTTTGCTTTGTCCTACTGGAGATGGATGATGGGCCCGATCGATTTCCAAACCTTTTGGTATTTCTGCATCCTACAAAGCTGTAACTGCAATGTTCCTGATTTCTGAGGTATGTTTATCTCACAGGAGATGTAAATAACGCAGACTTTTGATTGCAAATCTTTCTTGACTTACAATGTCCTGTGACTTATAAAGTCCTGAGAGTGGTATAGAACTATAGATTAACATGGCAGAGGTAGAGCTGCATCTTCCTGGAAACAGAACTGCGAAATGCATTTTTCTTTTTATTACGTTCTTCAAATTAAACCGTGGAGTAGCATTTAATCAATAGAAACTCAAAATATACAGCATCCTGCTACCAAACACTCATCATGTGTTCTGCGTAGGCACTTGCCCATATGTCCCTGGTCTTGTTTATCTCACTTGTACATCACTTGCTTTTTTTCCATTGAACAATTGATGTACAAGTAAGATAAACAAGATCAGGGACATCTGGGAAAGTGCCTACACAGATACCCACATACAGAAATATATCATATAAATTTCCTATAAGACCTTGATACAGACTCCCATGGCTCAGGACTGAGTAATAGTCTGATCTCAGTTCCACATTATTTACTACACCATACTGTAATAAAGGTATAAACTTAAGCTCCTCCACTGGTTATGACACATGACTATGAGTTGACTGTCGACAGTTTCGGCTGCTTGGTTTCTTACACAGTTCTGTCACTCTTTTGGAACTTTGCTATTTTGTTCTGAACCTTGCAGACTTGATTTGCTTGGCCAGAATCTTGTTGTTCTAAATTTTCTCTCTGCCAGTGTCATGGTCTCTAAAGTAATAGTTTAATAGCAACTGGACATTTTTTCCCATGAACAAGGCAGTGGTGATGGTCCTGAGGGAGAAAACTTGCTGAGATTGTATTAGGAACCTTGAGAGGAACAATTTACATTTCTGGGCTTTGGCAGGTGGCCATATCCAGAGTTCATATAAAACCATCTTTCCAATGACATTTGGTGTGAAAACCAAGCAAAGTCCCTGCCATACGCATGCACACACACACACACACACACACACACACACACACACACCCACACACACACAGCTGGTAGAAATAAACGGTAAAAGTCTGTCTAAAGTGTTGTCATAGTTACCGGGTTGTGTTTAACTTTCATTGTGTAGGATGATTACCTGCATTGTTCAGAAAGTTCCTTTCAATCAGTACACATTGTCACACATAATTAATAGACTTAGATTATTTTTTTCACGGAGGAAAAACATCACATTGAGCTGTAATAAGTGTAAAACTTTCACGGCTTTATTGTGTAATCGCCTCTGGAGAAAGTCTTGCACATATCAAAATGTTCTGCTTCGCATTCAACAATGTAAATACACTACAAAATGAGCTGTTCCTCAGTTGTTCCATCAGTGATCACAAAAATCTACCTGAAGATATTGAAACAAGGGTTTTCATTTCCTGCCTGCAATTTAAATATCGAGCTTCTCTAATATCTTGCCTTTTAATATCCTGAAAGGTTTTCAGTTTCACAGTAATATTATTATTATTATTATTATTATTATTATTATTATTATTATTATTATTATTATTATCATTATTATTATTATTTTCCCAATCAACTGGAGCAAAGATGAGTCCTCCATAATTATGGATGGTCTGCATTTTTATGTGATATGAACAAATGTTTGTGGACACCTGACCATAATACTGGCATCATTTTTGAACATCCCATTCCACATTTAGTCCCATTTAACACTTGTAGGAAGATGTTCCACTAGATTGTGTGGAGATGCATTCAGATGCAATGGTATTAGTAAAGTCAGGTACTAATGGAGGTGAGGTGAGGTGAGGTGAGGGGGCCTGGGTTGCAGTCAACATTCACATTCATCTCAAAGGTGTTCAATAGGGTTATCAATCTATAGTAGGAGATCTTCCACTCCAACCCATGGAAAGCACATCATTATGCACAACATAATCTACCATTATTGATAAACTCTTATTACGCTTCAGGTGTTTCTGCTAGTATTCGAATCTCTACACCGGTTAAATGCAATTCAGCATCACTGTGTTCACATCGTGAGGAGAAAAATCTAAATTAAAAAAAATGATATAAAGCAACTGCCATGACCAATCATAACCACAGGCACTTTACCAGTGGAAAAAAAATCAAATTCAACACATGGCTTTGATGTAACACTCAGTGATGTAAACACACTCGCACACATTTCTCTCTCCGTCCTCCTTCTTTCTTTCATGTTCCTTCATGCAGATCCTCTTCTCATTTGGTATTTGCTTATTGTTTTTTGTCTTTTACCAGCCAGGCACTTTAGAAAGCCCAGGGCTTGAATGAACCGTTCACGGACCTTTGAGAGCTGCAAGCTTTCCACCAACATCTGCGTATTTCAAAGGAACTGAAACCTAAGCGAGAATTAGCAGGAACCAGGAGAAAGGGGAACGTGAAGGTTTTCGGAGTGAGAGATAGAGGGAGAAAGAAAGAGATTGAGAGGAGACAGGAGAACAAGTCGATGTTACAAAATGATGTGTTAAACCTTGTGGTCCAGCAGGAGCAGCTTTTATTGTGCCCAGGATTTGAACACACATCCTTCAGATCCAAAGTCCAATGTCTTAACCACCAAGCTACCACCACCTCTCAACCATAAAGGACAGGTGCCAGGGATTGTCCAACTCACATGCTAGCATCAGGGCATGCTAGCTCACTTAGAGTGGGCTGATGTGTAGCGCTAGCAGACTTTCATGAGCCATTCATGAGGTTCTTGTCCTGTCCCCACCACATCTTGTCATTGGTGGTGTCCTGTCCCCTGCCCTGTCCCTGTCTTGTCATTGTTTAATGTGTTCATTTGTCTGTTCATTTACAGGTGTTTTCGTCTCCATGATTAATTTAAGTGTGTATACAAGGTGGAATGAAAATGTTGGTTTTGTGACTAACTGGAGCTTTTCTGATAGAAAGTGTTCCTGTGTCTATGATTTTATCATGAACAGTAAGTTAGAACACAGAGCAAACAGTTTGGCATACGGCGATGCTGCAACAACGTGTTTGAGGTGTTTTGAGTGGAACGAGCAGAAGAACGTCACTAGAAGATAAAGAGACATCAGGGAGACCTTCAACCAGTTCGACCCCCGAAAATTTAAAAATCGTTCAGGAACTTGTGCACGATGATTGTAGGCGAAGGAACCACATGATCTGACTTCCGCGCCCACCCTACTCTCCAGATTTCTCCCTTTTCCAGAAGGATCTAAATGACTTATTATGGCTAAGCAAATGGGTCAGAGCATCTCCAAATCTGCAGGCAGTCTAGGGTGGTTTTGGTATGCAGTGATTTGTATCCACCATAAGTGGAACCATGGACAGGGCACCTAAGCTTCAGTAAAAGATGCAAAAGCCTAAGCAGAAGAACCAGTCTAGTACAAATTGTTAAAAAAAAGCATTGTATCTCAACTATGGAGCGGTGGAAGAAGGTTTTCTGGATTGATAAATCACTTTTGATTTTATTTTGTGGGCTGCATGGAGCTTACGCTTCATTATCTGTGGAAGAAATGGCATTAGGATGCAATATTTAAAGCAGGCATGCAGGCAAATACAATGTGATGCTCTTGGTAATGATTTGCTGAGAAACCTTGGGTCCTGGCATTCTTGTGGATGTTCCTCTGACACCTACCACCTTCCAGTGGTCTCTTTCAGCAGGATAAGGCTTCCTGGCACACTGCAAAAGTGAATCAGGAACAGTTTGAGGAAAATCACAAATTAAATTACCCAGATCTCGAGCCGTTTGAACATTTGTGGGATGTGCTGGCAAACAAGTTTGATCAGTGGAGAATCTATGTCATGACTTACTGGATTTATAGATCTGCTGCTGATATCTGGTGCCAGATATCACAGGAAAACAGACTTTAGCTTTTCGAATCAATCACCAAATTCAAAAAAGCATTTCATGGTATAATGATAAGTGATTCCTGGTTACCAGCATTTTGCTGAAAAATGGATGGTCATCTACATACAGTGTCACTCATTCACATTTCTTGCATTTGCTCATTGAGAATTGACTGCCTTGCTCACAAGACTAGAACAGCAGATTGGTGGTACTGGGATTTGAACTAACTAACTTCAGAAGTTAGAAGATCAGAAGTCTAAGCCCACTTAGAACTAACACTAACCCAAGGTTGGTTACATGGATTCATGCCATTGGACACAAGGACATTTGGACATTCTTGCCATTCATGACAAGGAAATTTGGGTCCATGGATCCTAATCAATAGTTCAATGTTTTAATCATTGAGCTACCACTCAAACCGCCTGTGAATAGATTATTTTACTAGTCCGTCTTGAATATAAATTGTGCAGCACTGGAAAAATGCTAAACATATCAAAATCAATTTATACTCCCGATCCCTAGATTTACCGTGATGACAATTTTGCCCAAACACTTGGCATTCCTTCTGTCAGCCTCGAAAGGGATAGACTGCAAACCACATTTTCATCTTGGACACAAGTTTTGAGATTTTTAATATAAGTCTTTTGGAATTTCTGAACTATTGGCAGTAATTTATGCACAATACCAGGTTGCTTAATATGCATGGTGCGTAAGGTCTCCACTCTGTACTGGACAGAAATGTGCATTTTAATGACATTGATGTGGATTTGCTGACGTGAATTACATCTGCCTTTTTTTTTTATACATAAAATCGCTTGTACATAACAAACACAATGTTATCAGGTAATGGACTTGGGTTTGCTAGCTGCTAATAATTTAATTCTGTCTGGCATTTACTTGATTCTTGAAGAATCCTCGTTTTCCCTTTAAATTTTTTACATTCTAGAAATTGATGCAACTTAATGTGCACCTTTTTCATCAAGCGACAGATTCATTAAGATTAACTGTGACCAAATATGAGTATGTGACTTCTTACATTTATCTCTTTTATACAACTCAGCAGGGGCCCAGCAGCGGTAGCTTTGTGGTGCTGGGATTTGAACTCATGCCCTTTCATAGCAGAAGTCCAACATCTGATCCACTGAGCTAACAGCTCCAACAAGCAAGAAGGCATTCAAGTTCAACAAATTCAACAAAGGACAACTGCCTCAGGCACTGCTGGGATTTGAACTCAGGATCTCCTGTTTACGAGACAGGCACTTTATCCAACTAAGTTTGTAGACACCTAAAATGTGTAGATACCTGACCATAAGATCGGTGTGTGCTTTTTAAACATCCCATTCCGCATGCCAGCCACAAGGGTGTTAGTAAAGTCTTCATTTAGGTGAAGTGAGGAAGCCTGGGGTGCCATTCCAATTTATCCCAAAGGTGTTCAATTGGGTTGAGGTCAGAACTTTGTAGCAGATCTTCTACTCCAGTTTTCTCAACAAAAAAAAAACAGATTGTGTGAACAGGTTTTGGGTCCCATAGATCAATTAAAGGAAAAATGTCATGTTACTTCATTCAAAGGCGTACTATACAATTGTTTGCCTCCAAAGGTTTGGGGAGGAACCATATATGGGCGGAAAAATCAGGTGTCCCAATACTTTTGTCAGTATACAGTATACCGAGTCTTTTAAATTATACTTCTAGTTTGTTCATCTTTTAGTAAAAAATGGTACCTTCATATGTTAGAATGATATTAGCAAAGCTGGACTGTGAGAGGTGCAGACAGTGCTGGGATTTCCAGGGCTTCCAGGGACACAGCGGTAGACTTCACAAGCAATTCAATTCCATCTAAATTGCACTGTCATGCATGCATTTTGCTTTTGCTATCGTTACTAATATCGTGAGATTTGTTTGTGGTGGAGCATGTCTTAAATAATTAAAGGAAGAATTCCGACATATCCACAAATTGCTCTCAGTACTGTAGCATCTAATGTTTTCCTGATCTCCTCTAACCAGTGCATGCACTGAACAAAATCTAACAAAGCTATTTTGGTACTTGCTAATTTAAACCTCAGCCAAAGACCAAGATCGAAATTTCCAATCGAGTTACTCCGCCGTTTAAGGAGTGATTGAACGAGGAACAGATGAGAAATAATTGAGAATACATTTGAAGGTACTGTCAGAGAAATTTCTGTGAGATTAAGGACCCTGGTGGAGTAAATACCAGCCATCTGCTCTGATAAGTTGTACTTTGAAGTGTTTTTTCTACACACACAGCCCTACCTCACCCCATTCTGGTCCTGGGTCTCAGACTGGCCACAATTGCTTCAGTATTATCGAGTTTGGGACGCACCTGCATATGACCCTAGTGGAAGCCCAGGTACCATTTTTGCAGTAATCAGACTACTGCTCTGACCCAGTCATCTGGCATCACAATTTGTCAAACTTGCTCAAATCCTTATGCTCACCCATTGTTTCCTGCTTCTAACACATCAACTTTGAGGACAAAATGTTCACTTGCTGTTTGATAAATAAATCCGCCCACTAACAGGTGCCATGATGAAGAGATCATCAGTGTTCTTTCCTTCACCGCTCATAATGTTATAATGCCATAATGTTATGCCTCATCATTGTACGTTGATTGAATGCTGATGTGCGAAGTTTAAAGTTCATATGAATTCATCAGTTCATAAGATTAATCGTAAATATCCACTCTACAAGAAAAGCCATGTGTTTGCATTAAAAATTCCCTTCCTATGCCCTTCTAGGACCAAGGACCATTATTGAGCTTAGTAACCATCAGAGACCTCCTGCCCGCATTGCGTCCATCCTTACGTCATCAGGAGGCTCAGAGAAAGGCAGTCATTTAAGAGACTGCTTGGGCTTATGGCAGCAGCATCCAATGTGGTTCCATTTGGTCTCCTGCACATGAGACCCCTTCAGTGGTGGCTCAGGACCCAAGGGTTCTCGCGGAGGGGGAATCCACTCCGTACTATCAAAGTCACACGGCGAGCTAACGTGCCTTAGATGTTGAAGAGATCCCGGGTTCCTATCTCAGGGCCCCGTGTTGGGAGTCCCCGATTGTTGCGTTATGCTTACAACGGATGCGTGCCAGATTCTCTTGTGGGCCCAAGGGAAGCTGCTATGCTTGAGAGCAGCGTATAATCCTGGGCAACCTAAACGAAGCAGCAGAAGCCCTGTCGAGAGAAGGCTTGAGATTTGGGGAATGGTGGCTCCACCCTCATGTAGTCAAGTAGACCTGTATGATGTCACACTGCCCCCTGGACGCCATGGTTCAGGCGTGGCCGAAGCTGTGCCTGTATGCTTTTTCCCCCAATGTGCTTCTTCCAGAAGTTCTGGAGAATGTTCCCCGGGATGGAATACGTCTCCTCCTGGTGGCCCAAGGGTGGCTGGGCAGACCATGGATCATGGACCTGGTAGCCCTTCTTGTGCACCCTCCCTGGGAGATCCCTCACAGGAGGGATCTCCTCTCTCAAGCAGGGGGGCGCAATACTTCACCCCTGCCCAGAGTTGCGGGGGCTGTGGCTGTGGCCCTGAGGGGGCACAGCTCTGGGATTTTGGTCTATTCACCAAGGTGATAGAGACCATTCACCTAAATAGGTTTTCTCAATTTAATAAATTTTACTGAGTGTAATTATTTAAATGCAGTGGCAGATCATTTGACTTCTAGTCTGTATCTTCTCAAATCATTCTTTTATTTCTTATATTTAGATGGGTTTTTTTGCAGTGTGTGTTTTCTGTAAAAAAAAACAGTCGAGGGGTGACTTCACTTCATCGTTCCTGCAGAACTGATTTGATGATCAGAATGAATTAAAACTCGAGGTCCTGCATGTGCTCAGAAATTGAACGTATTAATTGTACAGCTCGGGGACGGCCGTGTTCATCAGAGCTTTCCGTGTAAATCGTATGTGTGTCCAATTTATCTTAATTCCTCTTTATGCTTTTTGATGGTAAAGACATTTCTGAATGATTCAATTATTCATCCTGCAGCCTGATGCATATATATTGGATATTAAAAGGTGCTGAAAAGTTTGGAACGAGGACAAATGGGTTTTTTTGGAGGGGGGTTTAGCGTAGTTGAAAATGTAAGTGTTCCCATTTCAAATGAGGAGTCTGGAAAATGAACGAACAGATCGGATTATAATGTCCAGTACAGTAGATAAAAGGACAGCGAAAGAGGGAGAGAGAAATAGAGAGAGAGAAAGATGAAGGCATAACCTACAATAACTTGATTATTTGATATAAGGGACAGAGAGGCCGATGAGCTGAGGTACACTTATTGCCTTTCCACTCATTCTCTTTCTCTCTCTTTCTCTCTTTCTCTTTCTCTCTCTCTCTCTCGCTCTGTCTGTCTTTTCTTCCTCTCATTTTTTCTCTCCCACTCTCTGTCTCTGATCATCTTCAATTAAAGACATATTTTCTCTTTATTTTTTTAGGTCTTGGCCTATGCATGACTAATCAACTTCTCCTTTTCTACACTTGTGCTCATTTTGTTTGTATCTTAGCTCCAGATGACGCTTCAGTGTGTGTGTGTGTGTGTGTGTGTGTGTGTGTGTTGTTCAGTGTGTACTTTGCGTGATGTAATTACTTTTTCCCTTAACAATCGCACCATGTTAAAGTATGATTTATTTGAGCACAGGCTGAAACTAATGTAAAGGCTGATTGCACACACACACACACACACACACACACACACACACACACACACACACACACACACACACACACAGCAACCTCTAGGCAGTGTTGGACTCATATTAAGTTTTAAACCACGTTTAAAGTCCAAAACTCACACACACCTGGACCAAACTTTTAGAAACGTGAGGATGAGATACACTTTACGGCCAAAGGTTTGTGAACCTGACCATCAAAATTCTTGTGCACCTTTTCAACAACCCTTTTCACATTTTGCCCTTATAATAATTTCCACCCTTCTGGAAAGACGTGGAGATTTGAGTTCATTTAGACACAATTCGTTTTCTTAGTCAGTGGTGATGGTGGCAAGAAAAAACTCCCTGAGAGTTCCTCCTTGAAAGAAACCTTACAAGGAACCAGGCTCAAACGTGAAACAAGCTCATCTATGTGACACCAAAAGTCTATTTATTATAGTTCCATCATTGTTGAGGTCCTTAACATTCTATCTCATCCCAGCAGCTTGGTGGTGCTGGGATTTGAACCTACAACCTTCTGATCAGAAGTTCAACATCTTATCTGCTGAGCTAGAACTACCGGAACTCACAGTCTCCTGTTTACGAGACCAACTCAGCCACAGGTCCATAAATTAACAATATATACACAAACATTTGTAGCCACCTCACCATAAGATTGGTGTGTGTTTTGTGAACATCCTATTTTACATGTTGTTATAAGCTCCATTTTTCTGAGAAGATGTTCCACTAGCATTTGTGACGATTTGTGAAGAGTCAATCAACCATAAGGGAGTTGGAAAAAGTCAGGTACTGATGTAGGTGAGGTGAGGAGACCTGGTGTGCTGTCAGCGTTCACATTCGTCCCTAAGGTTTTCAGTGGGGTTTATAGCTCTACAGCAGGAGATCTTCAACTCCAATCCATGTAAAGCAGATCTTCATAAACCTGGATTTGTGGCCAGGGGGGCATTGTCATGCTGGAACAGGTTTGGGTTTCCTAATTTAAGCGGTTTTCTAGGCTGTTCCTGTGGAGAACATGCACAGGAACATCCAAAGTTGTTTTTGAAGGGGACCGGATCACTGTTACCTCAGAAGCATGTGTAGCTAGAGAAAGACAGAAAGATGGAATATTTTAAAATATCATCTATCAAATCTTACAGATCTCACAGCAGCATCTCTGAAACATCTCAAGCATTTTTTTAACAAAATATCAAATCATTCAAGTGTCTTGAAGTGTGTAGTTTCTAGCGAGTGCTATTTGGTCATTGTTAGCATGTTAGCTATATGTAGCCACTCTCTGTACATGAACAGGGATTTGGGATCTGCTACAGTGGATCAGAGCTGCAATTATTTTTCTCATGAACAGTTTTGCACTCAAGTATCCATCAGTTGATTACCTTAACAATGCTGGATCTAGAATGAATGGACATTCTGTGTTATTCAGATGCAGGTTCCTCTCAAAGGTTTCTTTCTCATCTCAGGGTTTTTTCCTTTACCATTGTTTCACGCTCATTAGGAAATAAACGTAGGAGCAAAATTAGGACCACCATATTCTTTATTTGGCCAAAAGTATGGGGACACCTGCCTTTTCCACCAATAAGTGCTTTTTCTCAATAAAGATTTACCGGAAATTCAGAGATGCACAGTTGTATTGGACGTCTTTGGATGATGTAGCATGAAATTCTCAATTCAATTAAACCAGGAGACCCAAACCTGTTCCTGCATGGCAATGCCCAATGCCAGCTTAATGAAGATCTTATTTCCATGGGTTGGAGAGGATCTCCTGCTGTTGAGCTCAGGCCTCCTCACCTCATCTCACCAACATCAGTACCTCACCAGTACCTTACCTTGTCAGGACTTTACTAACACCCTTGTATCTAAATGAGCACAAATCTCCACAAAATCTTGTAGCACAACTTCCCAGAAGATTGGAACTAATTCTAACATCAAATGAAAACTGCATACCAACCTAATGATCAGGTGTCCACAAAAATCACAAGATGAAACTGGTTTGAACTCGTGACTAAAATTGACTCAAATTTCTGAGAATGGTGAAGGCAAAAAGGAATTCATGCTTTCAGAAGAATCTGCGTTGTCATGACTTTTGTTTGTTTATGGATTTGTTTTCAGCGTTTTTTTATCCAGACGATTTCGAAAATGTTTAAAAGACTAAGAAAGAGTTCTTGAACGGGTTAGGAAAGAATCTGCTGAATTTGATAACGTTTTACCTATTTTGGATACGTGGCACGACGCTCCATCGTTCGACGTTTTTTTCGGGAGACGTAGCGAGACGCCGAGCGCAATCGATCGCTTGGGTGTAAATAAGATCGAAAACCCGATGGCCACTCGAGTATAAAAAGCAGACGAACCGAACAGACGTCAGACGATGCCGGAACGTCTCTCGGGTCAAATCCGTGGTGCTCCCAGTGACGTGGTTGTTCAAAACGCTACACAAAAGGCTCTTGTTTAAAGCAAATGGGCGTTTTGTTCTCCAGCGTGGACTCATTTTGTTTGTTAAAGGCATGGCAGGAGAAAAGATGTTCGGTGTCTGAAGTTGCATTTGAATGACACCAGGTGGAGTGGATGTCGAGTGGTTTGTTGGCGAGAGACGTACATTGGCTACAGTTGACAGACGTTCGTCATTTCTCGTCTGAATTTATGGAAAATTCTACGTTTTGAAACTCGGCTGATCTCAAAGCACATTTCTGGAAAACAGGCAAAAAGGAGGGGGGAATAAAACATTTCCTTATTCAGCTTCCAGAAAACCAGAGACATGCTGTATATATATATAGAGAGAGAGTATTGTCAAAAGTTTTTGGACACCTAACCATAAGATTAGAATGTATATTTTTAAACTTTGAATCTCTGTTTGCTCCACTCTTCTGAGAAGATGTTCCACTAGATTTTGTGGAGATTCATTCAGCCACAAGCGTTCTAGTAAGGGTTGAGGTCAGAGCTCCATAGCAGGAGATCTTCCACACCTACACATGTAAAGCATATCTTCATGGAGCTGGCTTTGTGCACAGGGGCAAGAACA
This sequence comes from Silurus lanzhouensis, assembly GCA_039877035.1. Classification (NCBI taxonomy): domain Eukaryota; kingdom Metazoa; phylum Chordata; class Actinopteri; order Siluriformes; family Siluridae; genus Silurus; species Silurus lanzhouensis. The sequence goes on along the minus strand of JBCEWE010000612.1, from coordinate 57,151 downwards.
GGTTTGGGTCTCATAATTCAGGTGAAGGGAAAATCCCATCCAAAGACTCTTGTAGAGCCTCCAGGTTTGGGCTAACGGTTTGCAGAAGAACCACATGGCTGGAAAATCCAGGTGTCACAATTCTTTTGTCCGTATTGTGTAAATAGTGCAAAAGTGTATTATTTATTAAACACAGCTAAATTGAAACGCTGGTTCCTGTGGAATTAAGGGTTGAGCGGTTTGTTTACGAGCTCACTTGCTCAGGATGATGTTACATAACACTATATTGGAGAGTGGAAGATGAGGTGTGAGGGGTGAGGCTTTAGAGCACGCACACACACACACACACACACACACACACACAGAGATCTCCTCTCCTCGTGAGCTCCTATAGACAGTCCCGGTTGTATTTTTTCCCCTCCATCACGTCAGAAATCATCATCTGACTGATTCCTACAGAGTCTCTAACACGGCCGGAGTACGTTCCTGATGTTCCTAATTGTTTGTATACACTCTGCCACCTTCACTCACACACTGATCACAGCGAACGAAGTCGTGCAAAGTTTATACCATAAATACAAATCGCAGGAGACGAATCAGTGCAGACTTCACACTCCTCCCTGTAACGTTGTGTTTAGGTTGGAGAACAATTCCCACCCTGTGCTGGATCATCACCTCCATAGAGTTCTGCAAGAAGTCTTTTCCCATTACAGCTCTTTTATATTCACTTCTTTATCACTTTATTTCTATTGAACCTTTTATTTGAGACAGGAGCAATTTTTTAAATGTAAATAAATTAGGATTGTTGGCTTTAATAATTTATTTACAGCTTTTGAGTTTTCTATCTATCTATCTATCTATCTATCTATCTATCTATCTATCTATCTATCTATCTATCTATCTATCTATCTACTTTAATTATTCACTTATTTATTTACTTCATTATTTACTTACTTGCTGTTTGTTTAGTTGAATTATGCAACGCTCGTTCATTTGATCGTTTGCATCATATTTCATTGTTTTTTAAGGTTGTTTATCTAGCTGTTTGTTTGTTTGTTTGTTTGTTTGTTTGTTTGTTTGTTTGTTTGTTTGTTTGTTTGTTTGTTTGTGCAATCTATCAGTCTATTGCTTATTTATCGAATTATTTTCTTACCAAATTTTTTGAAAGATGTTTTTCCCTAAGCACCAGGAATCTTTTCTGAAAAGTAGAGCCTCTGTTCTAGAGCTTTACAAGAAACCTGAACGATCACATGTACAGTATATAAATATTCAGATTCTTTGCAACAACACTGAAAATGAGATCAGGTGCCTCCCATTTCTCTTGATCATGGCTGAGATGTTTCTACACCTTCACTGGAGTCTACCTGTGGAAATGTTTATTGATTGGACATGATTTTGGAAAGACACACAGCTCTCTATAGAAGGCCTCAGAGCTGACCGTGCCGATCAGAGCAAAAACCAGGCTAGGAGGTAAAAGGAACTGCATGAAGTGTAGAAACATCTCAGCAATAATGAAGAAAATTGAGAGAAACCTGAGCTCATTTTAAGTGAATACTTATGTATAAGTGATATTTCAGGGTTTTCTTTTACATTTACAGACATTTCTAGAATTTCTAGAATTAATTTTGTCATTATGGGGACTGAGTGTAGAGTAATGAGAGAAAAATCTATTTCTCATCTTCAAGTTACACACACACACACACACATACACACACACACACACACACACACACACACACACACACACACACACACACACACACAGACTTCACTTTCTGTATGAATTATAAATAATTATCCAAACCAATGTACAAGGTCATCATGAGTGTTCAAATTGTTCTGCACACACACACACACACACACACACACACACACACACACACACACAATATTGCTGGGTCATCAGATATCTTTATAGTGACATTTGTTTTTCATCTACATATAAAAGGAGACACACACGCACACGCCATATCATTAGGTCATCAGATATTGTTATCTTTATAGGAGCGTTCATTTCCCATTTAAATATAAAGACACACACACACACACACACACACAACAAAGCTGCAGCATGGATTTGGATCCATTATCATACATATGTGAGGACCAAAAACTGTACATAAACCATGTATTGCGATCTCTCTCTCTCTCTCTCTCTCAGTCTCACTCACTCTCACTCACTCACACACACACACACACACACACACACACACACACACACACAAACACAAACCTGCTGCTTTATCTCCTTTAACCATCATTCCAGGACAGACGTTAGCCATCGTTCTTGAAATAAACGTGTACTGAACACTTTACATTATTTATCTCTATTTGTCACACACGTGACGTCAGATAGACTTCAGACTTCATGAAAAGCAGAAAGAACACATAGTGAATATTCCGGCTGGATCAGTTCTCATCCAGGAATATTCCATAGAAAAAAAAAAGAAAAAAGAAATATATCAGCTTGGGGGTAAATAAATGCTCGGGGATTAACCATGAGTTTTGTTAAGTGATGATTATCTCCTGGACCTCTGGAGGTGGAGTGAGGAGGAGGGATGAGGGATGAGGGGTGAGGAGAAGGGGTGAGGGGTGAGGGGTGAGGTGGGCAGATCTGCAAGCCTGGCCCTTTATAAGCACAGACCGACAGGGGGCTGGTTTTAGAAACAGCGATGTGACTCCAGTAGCGCAGACCAAATGATGTTCTGTGTGCGCGCTCCTGCGCCCTGACTGCGCCTTTTGCGCGCGTATCCAGAACGCACGACGCGTCAGGAGAAATCCCGTCTACTCACCGAATCCATTACGCATGAGTGGCCGTATGGCGCACACCGGAGCAGGGCTCTGTCCTCCCCAGGGGCACATGAGTCCACACGGGAACGGCACGCACAGTAACCAGAGCGTGTGCCTGAACGCCTCTGATGCGCACGGAGCAGGGAACCGGAGCCTGGCAGCGGCGAACAGCAGCAGCGATCCTTTCGGCCGCAACGAGGAAGTGGCCAAGCTGGAGATCACGGTGCTGAGCCTGACCTTCCTGGCGGCGGTTGCGGGCAACGTGAGCGTGCTGCTGGCTGTGCGCAATGCGGCCAAGAAGAGCTCGCGGGTGCACCTGTTCATCAAGCACCTGAGCCTCGCCGACTTGGTGGTCGCCTTCTTCCAGGTCCTGCCGCAGCTCTGCTGGGAGATCACGTTCCGCTTCTACGGGCCCGACTTCCTGTGCCGCGTGGTGAAGCACCTACAGGTGCTCGGCATGTTCGCCTCCACCTACATGCTGGTGATGCTGACAGTGGACCGCTACATCGCAATCTGCCACCCGCTCCGGAGCTTGCAGGGGGCCACGCGGCGCGCGCGCCTGATGATCGCGTGCACGTGGCTGTGCAGCGTGGCGCTCAGCACCCCGCAGTACTTCATCTTCTCGCTGAGCGAGATCGAGAGCGGCTCGGAGGTCTACGACTGCTGGGGACACTTCATCGAGCCATGGGGCGTGCGTGCCTATATCACCTGGATCACTGTGGGCATCTTCCTCGTGCCGGTCTCTGTGCTTGTGGTGTGCTACGGCTTTATCTGCCGCAGCATCTGGAAGAACGTCAAATGCAAGACGAAGGGCGGCGCGGCGCACGGCGCGGGCGCGGGCACGGGCACGGGCGCGCTGATCGGCAAGGCGTCGGTGAGCAGCGTGAGGACCATCTCCAGGGCCAAGCTCCGCACCGTCAAAATGACCTTCGTCATCGTGCTCGCCTACATCGTGTGCTGGGCTCCGTTCTTCATCGTGCAGATGTGGTCTGTGTGGGACAAAAATTTCTCCTGGGACGGTGAGTGGTGAAGCAACAGGGGTTTACTGTCCAATGCGCACAAATGTAGATCTTCTCTCCTTCTATCCTTCTCTCCTTCTATCCTTCTCTCATTCTCTCATTCACTCATTCTCTCATTCTCTCCTTCTCACTTCTCTCCTTCTCTCATTCTCTCATTGTGAATTTAAATGCATGCATTAAAGATAAATCATTTATTTATTTCATATTTCATATATAGTTTCATACAAAGTTATTTCATTGATTAGTTATTGATTTGTATTTAAATTGTTTGTGAGAATTTCCTAATTTGAATCACAAATAGTTAAAACAGTTAAGTAATGAATCACTTTGTTTGTTTGTTTGTTTGTTTGTTTGTTTGTTTGTTTGTTTGTTTTGATTGTTTACTTTTTTATTTGTTTGTTTGGTCATCAATTATTGTATTTGTTTAATTATTCATAAGTAGACAACCTTTAGCTTTCTGCTGTTCCACCTTTAAGAGAAGATGCATCACTATTCTTGTGATCACTGAGATGAAATCCAACACACACACACACACACACACACACACACACACACACACACACACACACACACACACACACACACACACACACACACACACTTTTTCGTCACCTATTCAAGACACCTGCTGGATTTTAGGTTTTTTTTTTAACAGATTTTATGTTGATATTATTTTTGTTGTTTATTATTATAATTATTTTATTATTATTATTATTATTATTGTTATTATTTTAATATAATTGTTAGCTGATAGAACAGTTCGAACACCTCCTGTACAAATCCTCCACAATAATCTGTTAGAAACTATAGGACTACCTTGCAGAGCGATCGGAGCTGCGTGATGTTCAGGTTTCTATAGAAACCGCTTTTGCATCAGGGCGCGTTTAGATACGAAACGTACTAGAAAACCCTGAATTTGAAATAAGAAATACTTTTGCTCACATGGTGTGTTTGTCAAAATGTTTGCATCTGATTGCCTCATTAGACACTTGATTTCTATTAGGTCAGTCTGGATGTGCAAGAACATTTAATGAAAGATTCTTCTTCATGTGTGTTTCCTCCTCAGACTCGGAGAACACGGCAGTGACCCTGTCGGCGTTGCTCGCCAGCCTGAACAGCTGCTGCAACCCGTGGATCTACATGCTGTTTGGCGGTCACCTCCTGTACGACTTCCTGCGCTGCTTTCCGTGTTGTCGGAGGCTCGGGAACGCCCTTCGGAACGACTCGGACAGCAGTCTGAAGAGGAATACCCTGCTGAGCAAACTCCCGGCTGCCTGCACACCGCCCAACGCCCCGGACTCCTGGAGGGGCGCAAACAAGAAAAACCGGGCTGCTGCAGAGGACTGTCCTCATAAAGTCAATCAGGGTGTCCCTGTGGACTCTTCACCCAAGAGGAGCCAAAGCACAGACAATCTGAGCAAGAACAGTGTCACCAACCCAGACTAGGGACTAAATACAGACTGGATTTCTTTCCTGCCACTTTTGTCCACTAGGGGGTCTATACATGTTTACATGTGCTTGGTGCTCGTTAGTGCAATTATCTAGTGCGACAGTCATAGAGCAGCAGTGCGACGCGTAAAGATGGGACGTTGTAGGGGGTTCTGAAAGAGAAATCCGGAAGAGGTATCTATATATCGCATATAAAAAATAATTGGGAGTCATTTTGGAAGAAATTATCTGGCACATGCAAGTTTCGGCTAGTTCTAAGTTCTTGGGTCTGCAGGAACTAGTGAAAATCCCGGCACCACCACAGCTGCCACTGTTGAGCCCTCGAGCAAGACTCTTGTCCCTCTCAAATGTATAAATATAAGCATTATAAGTCAACCTGGATAAACGCCGTAAATGTAAACAAAATGTTGATTTTGAGTGGAAAAACACAGTGGAAACTCTTGTGATCTTCTTGGTGAAACCAAAGTATTTTGAGATCCTTTTCACCACTGGTGTAACGCCTAACCAAACTTTCCCGCCGGCTCAAACCAGATTAGTCATTTATTTCGATCATCTTTCTCGACAAGATTCATTTCTTAATGACTCGCTGGGTGTTTTTTGTTTTCTGCACCACTCTACAGTATCTATTGTGCATGAAAAAGAAAAGAAAAAAACATCAGGTCTGCCACATCTGGCGAAATCTTTACAAAGACCTCTAATCAAAAGGTTTAAAAAAAAAAAAAAAGTTTGCTAAATTAAATCACTTTTTTTTTTTTCCTCGATTGAATTTTAATGTGAACGTGACGGATAAAGCGAAACATCTGCTGAATTATAACAACGTATTAAACGCCTGGAAAAACTGCTTTTAAAAAATTGACGATGAATGTATGTACCAGTCTGTCCATATTCCTCTGTCTTTTCTTTTAATGAGGCTCCTGCTTTGAATTCTGACGTTACAGATACCTGAAAAAAGACATAATGATTCACTGACATGTGCGAAGCGTCTGGATGTGATGCGACCGGTTTATTTTGTCAAGATGTTCTGTATTGTAAATATTTGAACGAGTTGTTTATGAAGTTGCCTACAATTTAGGTCACCGTGTGGCCAAAAGTATTGGGACACCCGATCTTTTAAACCGTTATCGGACGTATTCGGATGCAGTGCCATGAAAACGTATCCACACTTGAACTAGGAGACCCAAATCCTGTTCCAGAAGGACAATACACAAAGACAGCTCTATGAAGATCTGCTTTTCATGGGTTGGAAGATGTGGAAGATCTCCTGCTATAAAGATCTGAGCTCAACCCTATTGAACATGTTGAATGTGAGCTCCGACTGCACCGTTCCTCAGGCCTCCTCACATCCTCACCAACTTCAGTATCTGACTTTATTAACACCCTGGTGTCTGATAGATCACAAATCTCCTCACAATCCCCAAAATCCAGTGGAACATCTTCCCTGAAGCGTGAAGCTTATTATTAACAGCAGTGTGGAATGGGATGATCAAAAAGATGCACATAGCAAATTAATGGTCAAGTGTCCAAAAACTTTTGGCCATACAGTGTAACTGATGTAAGTGCATTATTTTTATTATTATTATTATTATTATTATTATTATTATTATTATTATTATTATTATTATTAATAAAACAGCACGATTTCATGGATATAAACAGTTGCAAAACATAGTTTTATCTTGATGATGGATGGATGGATGGATGGATGGATGGATGGATAGATGGAAGGACAGACGGACGGACGGACGGCCAGACAGACAGACAGACAGACAGACAGACAGACAGACAGACAGATAGATAGATAGATAGATAGATAGATAGATAGATAGATAGATAGATAGATAGACAGACAGACAGACAGACAGACAGACAGACAGACAGACAGATGGGTAAATGGTTGGATGGATGGATGGATGGATGGATGTGTTTTCTTCCTTTGTCTGAAGAAGCTCTGATTCTTCTCCTCTAATGCCTAATAAAAGTTGTTGTATACACAGCAAGGGATTTGAACCCATTCCTCAGTATGAAACCTCTCCAGATCCTTCACATTTTGAGCTCCATGTCTGGTGGACTCAGTGGGTTCAGGTTCTAGTCAGGAGACTGGGTTGATCATGGCAGGACCTTGATTTTATGGTCATTAAACCATTTTTGTGTTGGTTCTAATGTATGATTTTTAAGTCCATGATGTCATGCAGCCAAACAAAATGTCCAGAAGAAAAACCTTAAAACATGAGAAGGATTTTTTTGCCCATTCGAGTCATTCTGTTCCCAGTGCATTGAGATTAAATAGACCCAAATCTTCTTCCAGGTTGGTTCATGAATGAGCATAAAAACTCCTGCTATAGAGCTCAGACTGACCTCAACCCTATTGAAGATGATGAATGTGAACGCTGACTGCACCTCAGACTTCAGTTCCTTACCGACATCAGCATACGACTTTACTAACATCCTTGTGTCTGAAAGAATTTCCACAAATCTCCACAAAATCTAGTGGAACATCTTCTGAGAAGAGTGGAGTTTACCATAACAGCAAATGGATGGAGACTAAATGTGGAATGGGAAGTTCACAGAGATACACATCCCGATCTAATGGTCATCATTCTAGAAACCTGGTGTGTTTACATGATGATCTTCTGGCCGATTTGAGCATATTACATATTGTACATGAATGCAAAAGAAAGAAAGAAAGAAAGAAAGAAAGAAAGAAAGAAAGAAAGAAAGAAAGAAAGAAAGAAAGAAAGAAAATGCACAGTATATACAGCGATTTTGAGTTTGAGTTTAGTTGCAGGGGAAAAATAAAAAGATAAAAAGGTTCCATTATGAGCTACAGCATGGCACAGAGTTTGTGTTCAGAGCATCATCTTTTTATTAATATCGTATGCTCACTTTAATATGCACATTTTACTCTGAAATTACATTTCCGCCAGTGAATAGCTTTGGGCGATGAGCGCAGGGGCGCAGGGGCGTATGGGGCATTGGGGGCGTAGGGGCACAGGGGGGCGCATGGGAGCCCGTGGTGACGGAGGTGATGTAATGCGGTGCAGGAACACCGAGCTCATGCACTTGACACATCCACCCTGGAGCTATGGGTATTAAATAAAGTGTCTGCTTTGCTGCTTGTTGAAAGACGGCAGGATCAGAACGCACGTACACACGGCAGATCTCAGGCCCGTCGTGTCTCTGCTGGAGCTGCGTGGACATTTGACCTTGTGTCAATTTTTTGCGTGAGTTCGTCTCTCGTGGTCGCGTACCGTCCAGTCGATCACCAGGCAACAATCTCCTGTGTTCTCTTACTGTTTCTACATATTCTTACGATTTCTATTTTACACGCATAAAAAGAATAAGAAAGAAAGAAAGAAAGAAAGAAAGAAAGAAAGAAAGAAAGAAAGAAAGAAAGAAAGAAGTCCACATGTATATATGGTTACTATGGAAACATAAAATGAATATTACAATATTCAGAGCAGCAATACTCAGCATGTACACGTGTGTGTGTGTGTGTGTGTGTGTGTGTGTGTGTGTGTGTGTGTGTGTGTGACTGTACACTTACCACCTTCTCATACATCTACACACCACTGCCTCCTTCTCATACACACTCTTCATCTACACACCGCTGGCTAAGAAGGAAGCTGTCTGAAAGCGTAACCCAATTGGTAGATAATGTCTGATCTGTGTGTCTGGACATGTCGGCCCATGAGTCCACTGAGAAATGTTCACTGTCATAACACTGGGAGAGCAGATCTAATAACGCTGAGGCCATGTGGCATCTAAAAGACAAACTACATCCACAAAGGTATTGGGACACCTGACTTTTCCAGCCATGTGCGTCTTCTCCAAAACTCGTATCACAAAGTTGGACTCATTTTATGGGGAAGATTTTTTTGATGCTGCAGCATGAAATCTTCCCTTCACTTCAGCTAGGAGACCTGAACCTGCTCCAGAACCATGCAGATCTGCTCTGGGCTTGGAAGATGGAAGATCTCCTGCTATAGAGCTCTGAACCCTATTGAGCATGATGAATGTGGAGCTCATTCTAACAGCAAAATAGAGACTCAGAAGGAGAGAAAGATGGAAGAAAGGAAAGAATGATGGGTGGAAGGAAGGAATGTTGGCTGGATTGATGGGAGAAAGGAAATAAGAAAGGAGGGAAGAAAACAATGATGGAAGGAAGGGTTTGTTATTCCCTTGGAAGGAAGGAAGGAAGGAAGGAAGGAAGGAAGGAAGGAAGGAAGGAAGGTAAAATGGAAAGAATGATGGGAGGAAGGAAAAAAGGTGTGTTAAATGGAATGAGGAGAGGAAGAAAATAAGTAAGGAGCAAAGAAAGGAATGATGGAAGGGTGGAAAGAAGGAAGGAAGGAAAATAAAAAGAATGATGAAAAGAACGGAATAACGAAAGAGGGAGGGGGTGGAAGGAAGAAACGAGGGAAGGAAGGATGAATGAAATGATGGAAGGAATGATGGATGGAAGGAAATATGAAAGGAGGGAGGGAAGGAATGATGGAAGGAAGGAAGGATGGAGGGAATCTTTCTACATTTAAAGACAATAACTTCAGGGTAGGAAGTAATTTTTTAAAGCTTTCTCTCTGCATGTTTTCTCCATTAAAAAAAAAAAAAGACATTTTGAGGGCCGCAGCTCTACAGGAAAGGACTGAACACAATCCATCGCTTCGCTACTTCTGGATACTGAACTCGTTGTTGGTGAGTTTGTGGAGTCGTTTATTCATTTCGGTGTTCAGGAACTTTCTAACGAGGCCGATTTATTCCAGAGCGTCAACAGAAACACAAAGCATCACCCTGTTCACTAAACATTGCGTAAGACAGCAGGACCGTAGCACAATAATGCAGAAGTGCACGAGAGTCCGAGAGTCAACGTCCGATTCACTTTTTACACTGGACACCGTGATACCAAGAAACGTTTCCCTCTGGAATCCTGCAATCAGAAGGAGCATCTTTTTTTTTTTTTTTTTTTTTTTTTAATAACAACATATTTGTTTGCCTGCAAGATTTAATATTAATGCATTTCTACAATTTCTAAAAGCCATCGTTATTCATATTACATATTAATTATTATTCCTCTTTTTACATTTAGTGCAAAAATGATTAGACAGATAAATAAATAAATAAATATATATATATACAGTGCACCCGGGAAGTTTTCACAGAGCTTCACTTTTCCCACATTTTGTAATGTTACTGCTTTATTCCAAAATGGATTAAATTCAGTATTTTCCACAAAAATCTACAAACAAAACCCCATGATGACGATGTGAAAGAAGTGTGTTTGAAATTTTTTTTTTAGTTTAATATGTAAAACTTACTTTTGCACAATAATTTGTTGAAGCTTCTTTGGCACCAGTTGCAGCCTCAAGTCTTTTTGAGTTTAACTCTATTTTGGGGCAGTTCCTCCCATTCTTCTTTGCAGAACCTCTTAAGCTCCATTGGTTTGGGAAGCGTCCGTACACAGCCATTTTCAGATCTCCAGAGATGTTCAATCAGGTTCAAGTCTGGACTCTGGCTGAGCCACTCGAGGACATTCACAGAGTCGTCCTGTAGTCCCTTCTTTATTATCTTGGATGTGTTTTTAGGGTTGTTGTCCTGTTGGAAGATGAACCGTCGCCCCAGTATTTTGCGGGTTGTATTGTATTTGTATGCAGTGTGTAATTGTGTACAGGTGCCATTCCGAGACTCTTCACAGACTGGTTCAAGGTGGAGGTTGGACTGCATCAAGGATCGGCCCTGAGCCCTTTCCTGTTTGCAGTGGTGATGGACAGGTTGACGGATGAGGTCAGACAGGAGTCTCCCTGGACTATGATGTTTGTAGATGATATTGTTATTTGTGATGAGAGTAGGGAGCAGGTGGAGAAGAGCCTGGAGAGGTGGAGGTACACACTGGAGAGAAGGGGAATGAAAGTCAGTAGGAGTAAGACAGAGTCTGTGTGTGTGAATGAGAGGGAGGGTAGTGGAGGGGTGCGGTTGCAGGGAGTAGAAGTGGAGAAGGTGGAGGGAGGCGAGATTGAGATGGTTTGGACATGTGCAGAAGAGGGACACGGGGTATATCGGTAGGAGAATGCTAAGGATGGAGACACCAGGAAGGAGGAAAAGAGGAAGACAAATAAGGCGCTTTATGGATGTGGTGAAGGAAGACATGTAGGTAGTTGGTTTGAATAAGGCATATGTAGAGGACAGTGGGGTATGGAGACGGATGATCTGCTGTGGCGCCCCCTAATGGGAGAAGCCGAAAGAAGGATAGATAGATAGATAGATAGATAGATAGATAGATAGATAGATAGATAGATAGATAGATAGATAGATAGATAGATAAAAAAATTTACTCATGAAAAAACCTTTATAGATTTCTCTTAATCAACATTTATTCATGCAATTGTTTTCGCTTATTTTGCATGTTAATTTATCTATCTTTTTTGTATGTATATTTATTTGTTTATTTTTTCTTGCGTCAATTGTCCTCCATTTTAATTACATTGAGTTATTCTGTAAATGGCCACACAAGGGCGCTAAACAAGAAAATTGCAGGAATCACAAAACATGAGAAGAAGAGTGGGTGCGTGTCAATTCAATTCATCAATGTGTCTTTCCTTACTTTCCCTTGCTTTTTTACATTATAACTGGTCTTGTTATTTCAGCAGGATCTTTCCAGAAACTTTAGAAATGTTATAACGATTTAGATCGAAAATGAAACATCTCGGAGAGGCGTTTTTTTGTGGTAAAATGAGTAAGGGGGTAAAGCGAGGGAACGCCGGTTGATTTGAGACGCGTCCCGGTTGAGAGCGGCGGCGCGGTGTCCAGGGCAGACCTGCAGGGTGCAATGCAGCGTTCACCGGCGGTGCTTTTTCATTGGGTTAAAAAATAAATAAACAATATTATTGTTGTTGGGTTTTTTTGTTGTTGTTTTTTTTCTGGAATGATGGGAACCGATTCTCCTCTGTGGAGGCGCGTGCAGGCATTCAACGGCCCCGTGCCCCGGGCAAGACACGGACACCGAGCGGCGGCGATCCGGGAGATGGTGGTGGTGTTCGGTGGGGGAAATGAGGGCATAGCGGAGGAGCTGCATGTTTATAACACCGGTATGAGCGCACACCAGGGCGGAAGGAGGGGGTTTCTGCTTCTGTACCGGTTCGTTTGGTTGAGTAGTTTTGGGAAAGTGTAACTGAAGGGAGCTCAAATCCCAAACTGCGCCCTACTCCCTACATGGTGTATATAATAATAACGGCGTCTGTACACTATCTAGTGCACTACGTCTCCAACAGGACGCGGTTGAGGACGCGGCCGCTTTCAGGGCGGTGTTAAAGAAAGTTTGTGCGCTGGATGTGCGATACGATTTATTGCTGTATACTATTATCGGTCCGATACCAATCACTGTCAATACTGATTATACCATTACCGAAAGCCGTGATAAATAATAATTAATAAATAGATAGATAGATAGATAGATAGATAGATAGATAGATAGATAGATAGATAGATAGGTGGGTTTGTGTGTAGATATTTTATTCATGAAAAAGGCTTTTATAGATTTCCTTTACCTGTAGATAGGTGGGCTGGTCTATTGGTCAGTGTATGGATGGATGGGTAGTGGGTCACTTTGTGTTTAAATAATGGATGAATGGATGGATGGGGGGTATGGGTTGATGGATTGATTGATTAGGGTCTATAGGTCAGTTGGATAGATGGATTTGGGCCTGTGAGTCAGTTTGTGGATGGATGGATGGATGGATGGATAGATAGATAGATAGATAGATAGATAGATAGATAGATAGATAGATAGATAGATAGATAGATGGGTTGATGGATGGATGGATTTGAGTCTGTGGGTCAGTTTATGGATGGATGGATCGATGGATAGATAGATAGATGGATGGATGGATGGATTTGGGTCTGTGGGTCAGTTTGTGGATGGATGGATGGAAACATAGATAGATAGATGGATGGATGGATGGATGGATTTGGGTCTGTTGGTCAGTTTGTGGTGGATGGATGGATGGATGGATGATGGATGGATTTGGGTCTGTGGGTCAGTTTGTGGATGGATGGATGGAAACATAGATAGATAGATGGATGGATGGATGGAAACATAGATAGATAGATAGATAGATAGATAGATAGATAGATAGATAGATAGATAGATAGATGGATGGATGGATGGATGGATCTGTGAGGCTGAAAACACTAACAGATTTGCACGCACACACCTTTCTTTCCTTCTCTCTCGTGCCTTTAGTTTCCAGACAGTGGTTCCTCCCAGCAGTGAGAGGAGACATCCCGCCCGGCTGTGCTGCACACGGGTTGGTATGTGAAGGCACACGCATCCTGGTGTTTGGAGGAATGGTGGAGTTTGGACAGTACAGCAACAATCTCTACGAACTGCAGGTTACAGCACATTCGCTCATGAAGAGAAGAACATCAGCATTATATGGAACACAAAAATGCTGAGCTCCTGCTGTTTTATTATTGTAGGCCAGTCGCTGGCTGTGGAAGAAGCTGAAGCCGCGGCCACCAAAGAACGCTTCACCTCCCTGCCCTCGTCTGGGTCACAGCTTTACTCTCCACGGCAACAAGTGCTACCTGTTCGGAGGGCTAGCCAACGATAGTGAAGACCCAAATGGCAACGTGCCCCGGTGAGTCTTTATTGGTGTTTAAAATTAAAGGTTTCCCAGAGTTCCTCAAAAAAACCCTTCCGCCTAGGATACTAGGATACTTCAACAATCAGGAACATACACTGCATGGACAAAAGTTTGTCTACATTTGACCATAAGATAACTTTGTGTACAACTCATTCCATATTCAGTCATCCTTTGCTGTTATAATAACATTCACTCTTCTGAGAAGATCGCAGATTCATTCAGCCACAAGGGTGTTAATGAAGTCACATGGTGATGTAGGTGAGGAAGTGAGGAGGTCTGGGGTGCAGTCAGCATTCACAATCATCACGTTCAATAGGGTTGTAGCTCTATAGCAGAAGATCTTTTAACCGGAAAGCATTGGATCAGATGTTGGAACAGATTTGGGTCTCCTAGTTCAAGTGAAAAGAATATTCCATGTTTCAGCATCCGATACAATTATGTGTCTCCAACTAGAGGTCGGCCGAATAATCGGTACGGATAATTGATTGCTGGAACTATCTGCGGATAGTTTTTCCAGCTGTCCGCTGTCGTGACTAGAGCGGCCACTAGAGGTGAATCACTGACACTACTCCCTAAAGCTCTATATTATATTTATTATATATCATTTATTAGTTATATAATTATATTTCCTTTGACATTTTCATGATTCAGTACTTTTTATTTTTTTCTTATGAAGTTTAATACTATTTTAAATGGAGCGTTATGATTGTATGTTTTTTATCTAGTATCCATTTTAAAAACTCGGCAAAAGCAGTTAAAACGGGTATCAAAGTATAGGAACAAAAAAGCTAAAAAAAAAAAAAAGTGTTATGTGTATAATTGTTATAACGTGACTCAGAAACCCATCGTAGACTTTCACGTGACATGAGGAGCTGCAGCAGAGTCACCGAACACAAACAGACTTTTTGTCGTGTGTGTATATATAAATTACAGCGCAGTAAAATTTCAGTGCGTATTGGATCAGTTCATCCTCAGTTTGATCTCCTTGTGACACTCTGCAGATACTTGGATGATTTCTATGAGCTGGAGCTTCAGACGCAGTCAGGAGTCAAAGCCTGGATCGTCCCAGAGACTAAAGGAGGGGGTCCATCAGCCCGGGAGTCTCACACATGCGTGACGTACAGCGGAAAGAGTGGCAGCTCCCCAAAACTTTACATATTTGGGGGCATGTGCGGGAACAGACTAGCAGATCTGTGGCAGCTGGATATCGGTAAGCTTTCAGTATAACTTCCTGAGGTAAATTTTTTAAATGTATACACAATCAGGCATAACATTATGACCACCTGCCTAATATTGTGCTGCTCCCCCTTTTTTGCTGCTAAAACACTCCTGACCCATGGAACATTAACAGAATAAACTTCTTCAGCAGTTTGAGCTACAGGAGCTCGTCTGTTGGATCAGTGAGCCTCAGCCGCCCACGACCCTATCGCCGGTTTATCACTGTTTTTTTTCTGGAGAACTTTTGATAGATTCTGACCACTGCAGACCGGGAACATCCCACAAGAGCTGCAGTTTTGGAGATGCTCTGACTCAGTCGTCTAGACGTCACAACTTGTCAAACTCGATCAAATCCAAAATTGCCCATTTTTCCTGCACACGTGTTTTACCAGTCGAACTTGGCTGTAACAGTTTCCCTCTGACCAACCAATCAGAAGACGGAAAAATGCTGACGCTATTCTGGGCCAGCGAGCTGCCCTGTGAGGAGAATCTGAAATCTGATTGGATAAAAAAAAACAGGTGTTTCTTAAGAAGACTGAGGTAAAAAGTCCAGCAGTACTGACTCTGAAGGCTCTGGGCAGATTAGATTGACATGGCAGCACATAGAGACTGAAATCTGATTGGACAAAAAATCTAACATACACGTGCTGGAAGCAGTGCAGCCGAGAGAAACGCTATGAAATGAAGAGAATAAACTGTTGGGAATAAATTAATAATTTCATGGAACAAATATTAGAATTTAGGTTGTAAATGTAGGTCAGTGCTTCTGATAGTGTGTAGGCCAGCAGAGAAGGATTTACTGACCCTCACCGCACGTCACTGCAGTCTTATAGTGTGTAATTTTATTTTGTTTGTTTCATGCCTGAATAAATACAGATCTTTCTATTCACTCTTTATTTGTGTCTTCCTGGTGTATTTATCTTTCAGACACCATGACGTGGTCGGTACCTAAAACAGCAGGACCCTGTCCTTTACCCAGAAGTCAACACTCTTCAAATCTGATTGGAAACCAGTAAGGAAGCTCTTCGCTTTTACTTCCTTTTTTCCCCTCCTGTATACTCATTATTCACTTTCTCCTGCTTTGCATATATATATATTTTTTTTGCCCTTTATTAATATTGGCACTCTGGGTAAATGTGCTACTTTCTGACCACAAGATGCAAAAACACTTCTGCAGTTCTCTAGCTGTGATTCTTGGAGATGTTTTTGGGCACTTAAACCATCTTCACATCGGCGTCGAGGCGATACAGGCACACGCTTTCATAGCATTTCCACTTGACTTATTGTCCTGATGGTAGAAACTGGCATATTTTTTTTTTATTAACAATTTGTTACCTCATATTTATACCCCAATTAATAATAATAATAATAATGGAGGCCACTATAATCTTAGTCTTTTATGGTTTTTTTGTGACACGTGGATGTTCCTTTTTGTTTCCATGCAACAAACTTTGGTTAAAAGCAAATACACAAGACTTGGACAATAAATGAGTGGATAAAAGTCCAAAAGGGACATTTTTGTCTCTACCAGAAGAACTTGTGTAAGAACTGGAGAGAAGATGTGATCAGACTATCTCACCTCCGCAGTCACACAAGGAGGTGGAAGTTTAATGGTTCGGGGTTGTTTTGGAGCAGGGAAGTTTCTGGAAAGGGAAAGGAATCCCGAACCAACATGTCTCCCATTCCATACTTCAACGCCATGCAGTTTCGTCTGGACTGTGGCTCATTAGAAGCGACTTCACTGTACAGCAAGACGATGAGCCGAAGCGCATGTCTGAGTGTTATTTAGAGAGCAGACAGACGTCTGGAGTGATATCTATCATGTCCTGCCCAGTCACTGCACCTTAATCCTACTGAACTGCTCTGAAATGAATAAGAAAATCTTCAACTAGTGAAGAACAACTTTGAAGTGGAACAGCAAAAAATTTGCAGAGAAACAAAGTGTCTGGATTCTGAGATTGTGTAAATCTGTTCTTCATGCTAAGGAAGAATTTTTGGAACATCTGAAACATCATTCAGAGATTTGTTTGGTCTTCAGACAATTACATAACCGAATTTGTCACACAGAAACAAAAGGAACACGCACATGTCTCTCATAAAACCTATTTGGATAAAACCTTCTCAGCTATCTCTCTCTCCTTTTTGTGAAGGATGTACGTGTTTGGCGGCTGGATTCCTGCCACAGAGAAGAACGCCGTAGGAGCAGAATGGATCTGTACGAACTCTACCTCAGTGCTAAACCTCGGTATGGACCTCACACACTGAAATTCTCACAGCTGACCATTTTATGATGCGGCATTATCACGTTTATTTAACTCCATGCTCACACACGCTTCATATCTCAGATGTTTCACTAGATATTGAGCCTCAGAATCGCTGCGCAATGATTCCTTATAAACCTTTTCCTTTTTAATCTGCCTTTAAGACACGATGACGTGGCGACGTCTGAACCCCGAGAGCCGACAGCACTGGCAGTCAGGCACATCTGTAGAGCAGGAAGAAGAGAAGGAGCACACGTGCTGGCCGAAAGCTCGCGCCGGTCACTGCGGCGTGTCCATCGGAACTCGCCTCTACATGTGGAGTGGACGAGACGGTTATCGCAAAACCCGGAACTACCAAGTGTGCTTCAAAGACCTGTGGTATTTGGAAACAGGTGAATTCAGTCTTGGTTTGGTGCACAGTACAGACTGTAGAGGAGCTGAGAGGTTGTGTGTGTGAACATTCTGTTTAGTATTGTTTAAGCTGTCATAATCAATATTAAACAGAAGACTAATGAATATTAATCACGTGTGTACTACTGTATAATATGTAAATGAGCACAAATTTATATCGTATAGTACAGCAGGCCTTTCTTTCTTATAGTTACAGCGCCCTACATATTTAATGACACCTTTTCTAAATATGAGCAAATAATCGTAGTGTAAATCTTTATCACAGTAGTTCTGATTACTTAATTTTTTCTTTCACATTCCTTTTTTTTTTGTTTTGTTTTGGGGTTTTTTAGGTGGGGTGAGTACTAAAAAATTTCATGAAGGGTGCCAAAAATTCTGGACAGCACCATATCAAGCTGTTCCTGAAAATGAGCAAATGTAATTGTAAAATAGCAAGCACATTACTTACAATAATAATGAATAATATTTGTTTTTCCTCTCATTAGAATTACTTATTTTAACTCTGTCTCTCTAAAACTATTGATTCCCCCAAAGATTTCATTTGTTTATGTATGTATTTATTTATTTACTTGTTTATTAATGAGCAGCTCTGTTGAATGTGCTTATTATAATGTTTTTTTTAGGGGGTGTTTGTTAAGTACTAGTATTTTCTTTTCTTTTTTTATAAAGGGTGCCAATAATTCTGGACAGCACTATATCCAGAGTTGTACAATTTATAACTGTTTGAATACTTAAAATTTGTGTATGCACAATATTTACTGAAAAATAATTATTACCAAAAATAATAAGAAATACAGGTTTGCTCCTGGTATTACATTTCTCATCCCTCTCTTTGTGTGTGTGTGTGTGTGTGTGTGTGTGTGTGTGTGTGTGTGTGTGTGTGTGTGTGTGTGTGTGTGTGCGCGCAGAGAAACCAGCAACACCAGGTGCAGTGTATTTGGTCAAGTCCACGATCAACATGCTGCACGTAGCCTGGCACCCTTTACCTGCAGCTGACTGCTACCTGCTGCAGTTGCAGTACGTTGCTCCTCCTCCATCATCACAAAAGCAGGCCTCTGATTCGCCAACTACCCCGACTCCACCCAGCAGTCTCACGGAGGGGGAGGAGCCTCTAAAGACGCTTCTTCATGCCAGTAATGTGTCCAGTGTTGTCTTTGTCTCTGCTTCTTTTCCTCTGTCTTTGTCTCCTGTGTGCTGTTCTGCTATTGGTTGAGCCTAGAGTCAATTATAACTCAGATTCGACCAATCAGCAGACAAGAGCATGAACAGAAGGGGCGGGGCCTATTGTTTTAAAGCTGAAGCTTGACGCCTCTTTTTTGCTAGTTTACATCTCTAGGTTAGAGAATGTGTGGTGTCCCTTGTCAACTTCCTCTTTGTGTTTGCTAGTCACGTTAGCTACCTACAATGCAGCCTGGAGTAGTCCTGTTTTTGTTATGTTCATTTCTTTGGCACTGTCCACGTTCTCCTGCCTGCAAGAGCCTCGTTTCCTTTCTACCTGCATTTCTTTTTGTATTTTACACAACGAAAGCAAAACCCGTTCCTCAAACTACCTGACCTACTTATGCGCCATCATTTCTGTCCGAACAACCCGCCACAATCAGTTATCGCTCCTGCAGTCCCCCTGAGCCCAAACCTTCTGTAGGAACTCAATGATTTGCTTCCCTGGCAAGACACTAACTGAAGTATTTTCCTCCAGAGTCGGAGTCGTCCCATGGAGGCGGAAATGGAAACCTTGAGAGATCAGCGCTACAGGTTGGAGCTCCACAGCAAACATTCATTCTCTTACAGGCTTACATGAGATTGTAGATCCTTTGCTGTAGGTATGAAAAACCTCACAACCCAAGAAATGTTTAAAAATGGATGAAAAATACACTCGATACGTCACGTACCTTAAAGACCATCAAACCTATAAGAGATGAATTTACCTCTATGTATGCACATCAACACTTGGGTTTCTTAGGACTATTTCATGCCTATTAAATCATTTGCTAAGTCTAAATCATCTCAACAAGTCCAATGTTCTTTACTATATGGACTTCCAGATATCCAGAGCACGTGACGTCACGTGACTACATTGACCTTGCGTCCATAGATGATTACAGGAAACACAGACATGTGTGACATCTCTAAGCACTCGTCTGAACAAGAAGAATCGCTTTTCGGAGATTGCAGTGGAAAAAGTGTAAATTCAGTAAAAAATTGTAAATTTCAGTATGAATAACAAAACTCCTGCTCTGTTTCGTGAATAAATAGTCAAATTATTTTCCTCTATGGACTCAACAATTGGCATTTTTGGTTCAGTTTGTGCCTCGGGTCTCAGACTAGCAGCTCACATCTGTGAAAAAAAATCACTTTCTCACTGCTATCATGAGAAAGCTGTGGTAAAGTTCGCTCGAAAATGGACCAAGACGACCGCACAGATTGTCTGGAGCTGAGAGTGAACCTTCTCATCACCTTCACTAATCAGTTCATTTAAACACACTGCACACACATTTATATAATAAAATGTGGTGTAATAATGTGAAATATATTAAACTGCTGTAGAATAAAATGCCTTGAAATGACAACCATTTGTGTTCTTTCCCACAGAACAGTGCTGGTGAAGGTGAAACCAGAACAGAGACCACAGATAAAGTCGAAATCGGCGCAGACGAACCTGGTACCTTCCTCACGTTCATGCTTTCATTGGTTTTATTCTGTAGTCATGGTTTCACCAGAGCTCAGGTATCTGATTGTATTGTTGCAATACTGACTGTAAACAGGCAGCGTTCAGCTGCTTTGAGACCCAAAACTGAAGAAGTGAGTAAGAAGAATGGGACTAAATCTCAGCAAATCCAAGACAGAAGCTCCTTAGACCTTTTACTCAGAACTTAGTTGAAGCCTCTTTGGCAGCAAGTCCACTCTTGAGTCTTTACATACCTGGATTAGGGGATTTTCTGCCATTGTTCAGGGCAAATCCTCTCAAGCTGGGACAGGTTGGATTGGGAGCATCATGAACTGCTACGTTCAGGTCTCTCCAGAGATGTGTTCAATAAGTTTCAGGTCACGGTTCAGGCTGGGCCACTCAAGGACATTGACAGAGTCATCCCTAATCCACTCCTGTGTTGTCTTAGCTGTGTTCAGGGTTGTTGTCATTGTAGGTGAACTTTCAGCCCAGAGGTACTGAGTGCAGTGGAACAGGCTTTTATTGAGATCTCAGTACTTTACTTCATTCAGTTTTCCATTAACCCTGACCAGTTGCCCAGTTCCTGCTGCGGAAAATACATCCCCACAGCATGATTCTGCCACCACCATGCTTCGTTTTTGGGATGGTTTTTGGGCAGGTGATGACCAGTGCCTGGGTTTCTCCAGACATAACATTTATAATTGACCTCAAACAGTTCAATCTTGGTTTCATCAGTCCGGAGAATCTTGTTCCAGAGTACTTCAGTGGGCTTCTATTGGTTTTGCACTGAGGAGAGGCCTCCAAAACCACTCGAGATAAACGAAAAACTGTGATAAACGGACCCCACCCCAAAAATGCTCTTTTATATATACAGTACTGAACTATATTACCATTTTACTTCATTTTATAACTAATAATTATGTTCTTATTAATAAATTTCACTATTTCAACATAAAAACAATTCCCTATAAATTTTTTTGTTATATGGTGCTCTCCTCAAGAGACCAAGAAAATCAGCGTTCGCATTTTATCCGAAAGTGTTTAGTAGGAATAAGATCAGAGCTCTGTAGCAGGCCACTCAGGATCTTCCTCTCCAAAGCATGTAAACCAGATCTTTAAGAAGCTCACTTTGTGCACAGGGAACTGGTTTGGGTTTCCAAGTTTAAGTAAAGGGAAAATTTTATTATACTGCATCCAAAGACGTCTTATAGAATTGTGTGCCTCCAGCTTTTGGAGAAGGTCAGGTGTCCAAATACAATAAGGTCAGGCGTCCCTATACTTTTGTCTATGTGTACATATACATATATATATATATTCAAAAAATTTAGCAAATGATCTCAGGTTTTGTTTTTCTGTTCAATCCCCAGAACCTGAAAACGTACCCACTCCTTCAGGACAGGTAAAGATTTACACTGTATTTGTTTTTGTGTGAAATGTCTGGGGGAGGTGGTAGCTTCGTGGTTAAGGCATTGGACTTTGGATCTGAAGGTCATGAGTTTAAATCCCAATCACTTCAAGCTGCCACTCCTGGGCTCCTGAGCAAGGCCCTTGACCCCATCGCTGCTCAGTTGTATGAATGAGAGAAATGTAAGTCACTCAGGATAAGGGCGTCTGCCAAATGCCATAAATGTCGTCTTCTTCTTTCGGCTTCTCACATTAGGGGGCGCCACAGTCTCCATACCCCCTGTCCTCTACATCTGCCTCTTTTAATCTAACTACCTGCATGTCTTCCCTCACCACATCCATAAACCTCCTCCTTGGTCTTCATCTTTTCCTCCTTCCTGGAGGGTCCATCCTCAGCATTCTCCTACTAATATACCCCATGTCCAAACGTCATAAATGTAAGTTATATTCTGCTAATCTGTCCCATCCCCTGCAGAATGAAGTCTCTGCGTGGTTCGACGTTGGTATTTTTAAAACCAACTTTGCTGAGGTCACAAACTACTACCTACCATCTGAGAACGGCAGCACTGACCAGATCTCCAATGATCCCGAGGTCAGACTTTGAACAGGATTCACATTTTCAGAACTATACAACACCTCAGTACTATCATCTCTCTCTTATTTCTGTCTAGTCGAAGATTCAAAGTCCTCAGAGCTTTGAAGGGCGAGATAAGCAGGAGCTCGCGTCTAACATTACCTACCGCTTCAGACTGGCGGCCCTGAACAGCTGCGGCCGAGGAGACTTCAGTCCCGTCGGGGAATTTAAGACGTGCAGTCCTGGATTCCCGGAAGCTCCTCCTGCTGTCAAAATCACCAAGGTACATCCGCTCATGCAGAAATACACTATACGGACAAAAGTTTGTGGCCACCTGAGCGTAAGATTCGTTTGTGCTTTTTGACGTTTCACAATTAGTCCCCATTTTACTGTTATAATAAAACCTACACTCCTCTGAGATGATGTTTCACAAGATTTTGTGGAGAATTGAGTTTAATCAGATACAAAAGTCAGGTACTGGTGTAGATGAGGAGGCCTGGGGTACAGTCTTTATGGAGCTGGAACGGGTTTGGGTCTTTTAGTTTAAATTAAGGGGAAATTCCATGCGCCAGCATCCAAAGACGTACAATACAATTGTGTGCCTCCAAGTTTGTGGGAACAGTTCAGGGAAGCACCACAAATGGCTGGAAAAGTCGAGTGACCCAGTACTGTTCATATAGTGTATCTACAGTATGTTCTGTTAATTAGAGGTCGACCGATTTTACCGATAGCTGACTCATAAAAATGTGGTAAATGAACGAAATATGAATACATTCATTATATTAAATAATAAATATTCAGGAAAATAAGACGCATTTAAAACATACAAAAAGTAAATAATCCAAATAATTAAAACCCAAAATGAATAAAACAGCATGTGGTGTCATTGATTCGCCTCTAGAGGCCACTCTCTTACTGTATAGCGCAACCCGGAAAAACTATCTGTATGGATTTTTGCCTCTAGTTCCAGCCATCGACTATCAGTGCCGAATAATCAGCAAAACTGATGAATCGGTCGACCTTTACTGTTGATATTGTTTAAATTTGCATACGTTTTCGTCCAGGCATCTGATTCGGTGCACATCTCGTGGGAATCGCCCTCGAGCACATCGGGGAAAATCCAGGAATACTCCATGTACCTGGCGGTGAAGAAGACGCGAGGAAACGGTTTGGAGAAGCCAGGAGAGTCGACCTTCATACGCATTTATCGCGGCGCCAAAACCTCGTGCACCGTGAACGCTGCGAATCTGAGTAACGCGTACATCGACTGCACGGCCCGTCCCGCCATCGTGTTCCGCATCGCCGCCAAGAACGAGCGCGGCTACGGGCCTGCAACTCAGATCCGCTGGCTACAAGGTGTGTGTGTGTGAGGAGTGACTTTCTCAGCATCACATGTAATTCTTAATTCTGTGTTGGTTTGTCTTGCAGAGAGCATTAAGATGAAATCAGTGCTGAAACCAGACTCCAGTCCTACCAACCCTGAGCCAGAAGACATCAGGTAAGATCAGTCTCACACACACACACACACACAGCACTTCCTGTTTAATTCAGTACCACACTTTTTTCCCCTCCAAAAAAGAATTTGATCACTAAATAAATGTAATTATCCTCTATAGTATCTTCTGACTGTTACGTGGTTTCATTCCTCTAGCTCATGATGGAACAGGAACTTCCCCTCACACCATCTGATACCAGGCCCCCGAAACGAAGATCCCCAGGAGCCGTACTGCAGTGTTTTATTCTTTTTTTTTTTTATAGGAACTCGAGTGCATTTAAACTACTTGTTAAAACTTTAACTTATATTTTTTTTATTGTACAGATTTGTTAGCGTATATATTTTTTCACAAATTCATGTTTTAGCTGTTTAGCTGCGTTTTTAAATCCGTTTTATTTCGCGTTATTTTTTTAGCTACATCCTGTAAAATATATGACCTAGGATTAATTAGTTTGCATTTGCTTTGTTATTAAACACCTGCACTATTATATGAACAAAAGTATTGGGACACTTGACTTTTCTAGCCATTTGTTTCCAAAAGCTACGTTTCCGTGTGGATGGAAGGCCCAAAATAAACAAATCTGCACTTTCAAAACGAAACCGTATTCGTGTGGACATGGTGAAAAGGTGTTTGTTAGTGGAGTTAGGAGCAGACGCTCGTCGCTGCCAATGGATCAGCGGTAGGACCACATATGCACAGCCGCGATCGTTATGTTTTGAGGCAGCAGCATCACCCTCGTGTGTGCATTTCCTTCGTTTTATTTTTAAAAATTTACTCCAAATTGACAACCCATGAAGTTATGTATCATACATGATTCAAACTCAACTCGATGGAATCCATTTATTGTGAATAATTATGTAAACCTGGTTTTAACCCTCCCCCCCAACCCACCCAGCCGCCCACAAACTCTAAAAACCTAAACACATGGGACAGAAAACTCAGCAAAAACAAAGAAAATCCGATTGGCAGTCTCCACTCTGAGAATGTGACGGTTTTAAAAACGAATGTGTATTAGAGAACTAACAAACGACTGCTTGAAATTACACACTGAGGAAGAAGAAGAAAAAAAAGAAAAAAAATGTACAAAAATCTCTTTCTTCTGTCCTCCAAAGCCACCTGTGAAACTTGACCAGGTGACGGAGCAGTCTGTGGACAAGTGCATGAGCTCAAGCTTATCCAGGTCATGAGAAATGGATCTGTTGAACACCAGGGATCTAAAGAAAAAGAGGAAGAACAGTTAAACTCCATTTTCAATGCGTCTCTTGTAAAATAATAATAATAAAAATAAATCCTTAAATTAAAAATGTAAATGATCTATGAACTATAAAGGGGAAAAAATTGGGATACTTTCACATATTTTCTCTTCATTTGAACGAGGAACCCCAAACCGGTTCCGGCATGACGATGCCCCTGTGCACAATGCAGCTCCATGAAGATCTGCTTTACATGGGTTTTGGGTCTCCTCATTCAAGTGAAAGGAAAAGATTTAATCTACAGCATCCAATTGTTGGTCTTCTGAAAAGTCAGTTCATTTACTGTATCTGTACTCAATACTTGGTTGAGGCTCCTTTTGCTTTAATTACTGCCTCAATTGAGTGTGGCTTGGAGGAGATCAGTCTGTGGCATGGAGAAGATCAGTCTGTGGCATGGAGGTCAGTCTGTGAAATAGAGGTCGTCAGTCTGTGGCATGGAGGAGAGCAGCCTGTGGCATGGAGGAGATCAGTCTGTGGCATGGAGAAGATCAGTCTGTGGCATGGAGGAGAGCAGCCTGTGGCATGGAGGAGGTCAGTCTGTGGCATGGAGGAGGTCAGTCTGTGGCATGGAGGAGGTCAGTCTGTGGCATGGAGGAGATCAGTCTGTGAAATAGAGGTCGTCAGTCTGTGGCATGGAGGAGAGCAGCCTGTGGCATGGAGGAGGTCAGTCTGTGGCATGGAGGAGAGCAGCCTGTGGCATGGAGGAGGTCAGTCTGTGAAATAGAGGTCGTCAGTCTGTGGCATGGAGGAGATCAGTCTGTGGCATGGAGGAGGTCAGTCTGTGAAATAGAGGTCGTCAGTCTGTGGCATGGAGGAGAGCAGCCTGTGGCATGGAGGAGAGCAGCCTGTGGCATGGAGGAGAGCAGCCTGTGGCATGGAGGAGGTCAGTCTGTGAAATAGAGGTCGTCAGTCTGTGGCATGGAGAGGATCAGTCTGTGGCACTACTGAGGTGGTATGGAAGCCCAGGTTTCTTTGGCAGTTGCCTTCAGCTCATCTGCATTTTTTGGTCTTTTGTTTCTCATTTTCTTCTTGACAAAAACACCAGAGATTCTCTATGGGGTTCGGGTCTGGTGAGTCTGCTGGCCAGTCAAGCACAAGCACACCAACACCAAACTACTCAAGTATTTCCACTTGGGGAGACTTTTACTTTACCTTCTCTACATTTCCAAGTCAAATATTTTACTTTTCACTCAAAATCATTATACAACAGCTATAATAAATCACTACTTTGGATACGCAAGTACGTTTGTACTTTTACTCAAGTGAAAGTTTTCCTTTTACTGGAGTCACATTTTACTGAGTGTCTCTACTTTAACTACATGGTTTATGTACTTCTTCCTACACAGGTTTTAAAGTATCTTGTCTAAATGTGTTTGTGGACCTTCAGACACACCTGTTGGTATGACGTGGTGTACACCATGACGTTCTGCTGTTGGCCGTCGGTTGTGATCAGTCCAGCAGGTAACTGATTTGCTGCAACACCAAAGGAAAAAAAATAAAAAAACATGAACAGTGAATATAAAGCAGGGTTGTAAAAACTACCACGTTTTACTAGTCAGGACCAACAGACTGATCAAGGAGCGGTATCTGCTTCCTGAGGCCACCAGGGAATGAATTAGGAGGAGCTTCTTTACAGTGGCAATTAGGGCCCTCAACCAGAACACCACCATAAAAAAAAATCCATAAGTTTTTCCAGGTCACGTTATACAGTACAAGAGCGGCCTCTAGAGGTTAATCAATGATGCTGCATGCTGTTTATTTGTCTTCGGTTTTAATGTAACTATTTATTCAGAATAAATTAAAACAGTTTAAATTCTAATTCTTTTAGAACATTTTCAAGAATCAGTACTGTTTTTTTTTTTTGTTTTGGAATAAAGATTAGTACTATTTTACATTAAATGTGGTTTCTTTTTGGGTTTTTTTTAATCCAGTATTCGTAAAAACAATCGATTAATTAAATCGGTTATCAGCAAGTATGATCCTACATATCTCAATGTAAAATCCACTATCAGTCGACCTCCACGCTATATGGCCAAAAATATTGATGTGTCAGATGTGTGGGCATGAAATTTTCTCCAGCGCTTGAACTAGAAGATCCAAACTTGTTCCAACACCATGAAGATGTGCTTTGGGGTGGAGTGGAAGATCTCCTATTATAGAGCTCCAAACCTATTGAACATGAACGCTGACTGCACCCCAGAAACCTCCTCACCTTCACCAGGACCTGAAACTATTGTCTGAACGAGCACAAATCTCCATCAAATCTAGTGGAACATCATCTTATTGAGTTGACAGGAGGTTATTAAAACAGCAAATGGAAACTACATGTGGAATGAGATGCTCAAAAAGATGCACATATGTTCACGTGTCCAATTGAATACAATACTCACTGAAAGTGTCTTCTGTGAGCTCTTCACTCAGGCCTTCTGCGACTGCCACTGTTGAAATCCCCTTCTCACCCTTCATTGCCTGGAAAAAAAACACAAATCCCGTGATCTACTCCACTGCACTAACATTAAGAAATGTGTGTGTGTGTAAGAAAGGGAGAACCTGTACCTCTCTGAACTTCTGCAGGTAAAGCTTGAGCGGCTCCACGTACATATCGAAGCCCAGCGTGGACATGGCGAACAGGATGTCCTCGCCGTTGATGGTCTTGCGCTTCTCCTGATGACATCGCTCGCTGGCTTCCGACGTGATGAAGCTGATGAACTCGCTTACGCACTCCTGCACGCATTCTTTCGCGTCTTTCGCGATCTTCGGGGCAAAACGGAACATTAAGGATTATTTGGAGAACAAATAAAAAAACTGGCGAATGAACGACCGAGACACGAACCTTTCCTGTCTGTGGGATGGCGTTCTTCATGATGCGAGCTACGTTGGCGATGGGCAGGTAGATATCCTGCTCTCGGAGATTGTCTTTGCAGCCATTGCCATCTTCGTGCTCATGAAGACTTTCCTCACCGTCATCTAGATCGAGGGAACATGCATTCAGGAATTTATTTGAATGCTGATCGTGTTTTCGGAGCATTAGACCGACAGAAACTACGACGCAACTAGAACATCGAACTATTAATAATGCAGAATTATAATCGACCAATAGGTGGCGGTGTAGAGTGCATTACAGCTCATTTGCAAAGCAGCAAAATCTTTTTTTTTTTTTCTGTAACTGGAAAGCTGCAGCATCACTAACTCCAGGAACCCAAACATAACCACGGACTTCTGTACCACATTCTGCAACCACAAACACAGACTTTAAGGAAGATGATGAGTGTTTTGTGGTAAATACAGAACACATGATCAAAGCGTGCAACTAAACTAAACTCATCGCTTGTGTTTGAACGAGAGCTCATCAAAACACCACGTCGACATCATCTAGGACTTACGTTTGGCCTGCAATAAATCGTTTTATGACATTTTAAATACAACTACTAATTCTGGCGTATAAAATGATCTGGATACAATTCACTGAATATGACCGGACATTGTGCATCTTAGAAGTCTCTTTTTTAGTATATATCGTCTTATATATATCTATACCTGTATATTTACAGATACACAATTAAAATTTGTAAAAAAAAAAAAAACTAAAATAATAGAAATTAATCTTGATAGATGAAATGATTCATTCTAAAGGATGTAAACCCAGTTTAAAAAAACAAAAACAAAGAGTCGACTCATTCGCGAACCGAGCTAATTCACTCGACTCATTCCATAATTTGTTTTTGCCTCCCTAAGAAGCACAACTTTAAAATGTATTTTAAATCCACACACACACACACACACACACTAAATCCGGTCTCAGTTGCCATGCAGGAAGGATTAATTCCGTGCAGAAACACGATCTAAAATGTGAACCGAATCGAGCTCTGTTGAGTGAACCGACTCCTCAGAGGCTTCGATTCGCTGCATTCGACTCAACACGAAATGTATGGGTAGCAATCCCTAGTTGTGGGAATGTAGCATACAATACACATAGATAACACGACATATACGCTTTGGTGTTATAACAGGGATGCTTTGTGGCATAATAAGCACTAATAACGATATAAGAAATCATCCATTTACCGTCTTGTGCTTGTAGCACGTAGTGGCCACCGGTCATATAATCGCCTGTGATAGCTAGCTGCGAGGTGTCCGTGGTGCTGCTGTCTCCGTCCATCTGAAAATAAATTAAAAAAAAACAAAAACCATTAAAATTGCACATTTTTTTACATTTGAATAGCAAAAAAAAAAACAGCGGGTACGTGGTGGTATATTTGGGATGCTAGCAAGCTAGTCAGCGCGCCTGTTGTGAACTAGCACAACTGCATTCAAAACAACACCGAAAAACAGAGCGGAATTCCACCAATATAAATAAAAAAAAAACACGAGAAAACTGCAATTAAACTCATCTTAAATCTGTGTTGATCGTTTTCTATTATTCTCAGCGCTCTTAATGTATAAAATGAGAGTTTGATAAGGAGTAAACACAGCTAGCTTACCCGGAGAGCCGCCTGACTAGCCGCGGTTACAGGCGGCTGAAATAACCGTCACTGCAGCACCATTTTACCGCGGATTTTATCACCAAATTCCTCTAATAATCACATACCAGCACCGTATAAAACTCCCCGCTTAGTCAGAATCCTCATTCGGGAATGTTTTGGGGGCATTTTATTCCAGGAGAAATGCGATCGTTTTTGTATAAAATGCGGTGTAAATGTTTCTATTCAACAAAGAAGATCCGGAGCGCAGGACCAGGTTCGGGCCTCGACTCCCGGACTCCAGTCTCCCCGAAACCCCGGTCTCTAAACCCGGCTTCATTCTCAACACTTCCTGCTTTTTCAATGTCACATTTGAAGACAGACAAGAAGCGAAAAAAGATCTGGCCGAGACGACGGACATTTTCATTCGAGCTAACGAGAAATCGGTTAGCAATCATTGGCCGGAGTCGGATACAAACCTGCAATGAAGCCCTGGTTGGTTCGCGTCTGCGATCGGCCGTGTGGTTGGACAGAAAATGGCTGCGAAAGGACCAGTCCCAGCGCGGAGAGCGCCGCCATACTGCACCGCCTCCTGCTCCCACTAGAGGCCGAGTCACAGCCACGACACCCGCGCTGAAGGCCCAGAGCTCCAGTCCTCTCTCTCATCACTCAACAAAATACACTTTTCAACACTTATTTCTTTTATATTTGATCACAAAGAAGCTTCACATTAAACTCCAGCACTGTGAAGTTTCCTTCTTCTTCACACATCCACCATTCAACTCCTCCTTCTTCTTCTTCTTCTTCTCCTCCTCCTCATGCCCCTGTATCCCTTCTGCTCAGTGAAATGGTATTTTATTTATAAAACCTCTTAAAAATGAGATATATCCCTGATAAATGATCTACTGGACACCCCTTTGAGAGGAACCTAAAGAATAAGTCTCATCCAAACCTCGTCTTCAACACCGACATGTCCGTTCATTAGAGTTCCATCAGAGTTCACGTTATAAATAACGAACACTTGAGAGTCCAAATATATCTTCATGTTTTTCTTTGTTTGGTTTAACCTCACTCAGCATGGATCCACGTCATGGATCTTGCTCATGTGGAGAACATGCTCAGCAGGAGAGCGTGGTTTCAACTTTAAGTGGCCTCCATTCAGAAGTACTACTGTTCGAGGATGGATCAGGAAGGGCTGGAAAAAAAAAGGGTGGATGATCACTATATAAGAAGAAGAATATGTAGAAGAAGAATAGGCAGAGAAAAAACAAATCCTGAAAAAAAGGACCTTCTGGATATAGGAGACAAATCTCAACACCTTTAGTTCGCTGTATACCAGTAGAAGAAGACCTACCTACCGTTACCTACAGGTTTATATATATATATATATGTGTGTGTGTGTGTGTGTGTGTGTGTGTGTGTGTGTGTGTGTGTGTGTGTGTGTGTCTGTCTGTCTGTCTGTCTGTCTGTCTGTCTGTCTGTCTGTCTGTCTGTCTGTCTATCTATCTATCTATATATATGTGTGTGTGTGTGTGTGTGTGTGTGTGTGTCTGTCTGTCTGTCTGTCTGTCTGTCTATATATATATGTGTGTGTGTCTGTCTGTCTGTCTGTCTGTCTGTCTATCTATCTATCTATCTATCTATCTATCTATCTATCTATATATATATATATATATATATATATATATATATGTGTGTCTGTCTGTCTGTCTGTATATCTATCTATCTATCAATCTATATATATATATATGTGTGTGTGTGTGTGTGTGTGTCTGTCTGTCTGTCTGTCTGTCTGTCTGTCTATCTATCTATGTGTGTGTGTGTGTGTGTCTGTCTGTCTGTCTGTCTGTCTGTCTGTCTATCTATCTAAAAGCAATTAAAAAAAAAAAAAGAGCAAGAAAAAAGTAACAGTTTTAAGACTGAAAGAACAGAAAGATAAAAAAAAGGGGATTTTTTTTTACTAACTGCAAAATCTAACCAGCAGATGTCGCCATAACACCACTTTTTTATAACCCTGATAGATAGATAGATAGATAGATAGATAGATAGATAGATAGATAGATAGATAGATAGATAGATAGATAGATAGATAGATAGATGTACAAAAGTGTAGTACATAATATATTAATATATCATATATATTACAAGTATGTATATACTTATGCACTGTCACTTATGTGTGAAAATCTGAGGAGATCAACAGTTTCTGAAACTATGCCACATCTTAACCGAAGCTTTTGAGCTGATTGCACATCTGGCACTTTATTAGGCTACTTAAATATCAAACTATAGCTCCATATTATTACACATTATTACTACATATTAATCACAACCCTATTCTATTTCTATTCTTTATATTCGTTACTCTTCTTTTTTTATATTGTACATTTATTCCTATATTCTATTATATGTAATAAACATATAATCCTAAAAAACAGTACATCTTTTTCTAATGAAATAGCAGCAGTAATGGTGATAAAGTGTTTAGTGAATGTATATTTATAGACACTGTATAGACAAAAGTTTGTGGACACCTGAGCATAAAATTGGGTGTGTGTCTTTTTTAACATCCCATTCCACATGTAATCTTTATTTGCTGTATTAATAACCTGCGTGTTTTTAGTAGGTGATCTTTGTGTTGTGCATGTTTTGTTTTTATATGAATATGTGTACTTTAATGGTGAGTTTCGCATGGTTGCTACTTGGGACAGGATTAATTAGTAGGCCTTCCTGAGCAAATAAATGTAATAAATGAATGAATGAATATGTATTGAAATGTGTGTGTGTGTGTGTGTGTGTGTGTGTGTGTGTGTGTGTGTGTGTGTGTATAGGGATGTGTTGATGTGTACTGTCTTTGTTTTCGTACTGTATGGACGAGCTTATTCTCTTAGCAGAGGGGTGACTCCATGCATCGTCCCCTCTGACTCAGTCAGAATAGTTCACTCCAGGGACGGATCTAAGCTCCAGGTTGCCAGATTGGGATCAAATGCATCTTGTTATTATGCTTGTAACCTTGTCATGTATTACGCTTTAATATATTATATAAATACAATATATTAACTAATTAATATAGTAATTAATTATTTAAGTTTAAATACATTTTTGTCTATGACTGTGTATTAAATTATTCTCAATAATCCCTTCTCTTCATTTCATAGCTTTTCTATAGAGCACTGCAGCGCCACCTAGTGTCTGTACACGTTGGAGGTTTTTATCCAATCTGATTTCAGCTGTCACATCACGTGCTGCTGTAGAAAGAGCAGGGGTTTTTTTTAAATCATAAACTTTACGTTACTTGAAGCTGTTGATCTAACCAATCAGATTACTCCGATTACGCCCCAACACGTTTCAGGTCCTTCGATTGGACGTTCAGAGATCGCACTAGTCAGAGCTCCCAAACCGCATCTGTAGCAAACTGCACAAGCTCACATACGTTCATGTAGATTTAATAGCTGGGTTTTTTTTCATTCCAGAAACTGACTTGATCGCAAATTCAATTACAAGTGCATTTACAAGACGAACTTTTCAAAACAGTTTTGAATGAATCATTCATACTTTTGTGTTTTGCACAAAAAACCCGTTGTCGTTTTTTTTAAGTTAATATTAATGCTCCTGCTGGAGATGGTTCCAGGCAGGTGTGAAATACACGGCACACCACTGCTGTTAGTACACGTTGAAGTAAAAATGGATTTCTGAGATTCTACTAAAAATACGTAAGCAGCGTTCGAGTCTATTATCAAATAGATGTAACATGACCAGGGGGGAAAAAACGGTCACCTCGATTAGATTAGATTAGATTAGATCAGATTAGATTCAACTTTATTGTCATTACACATGTACAAGTACAAGGCAACGAAATGCAGTTTGGGTCTAACCAGAGTGCAATAACAGCAAGTGCAGGATATACAGTTTTTGCATAATTTACATAAATTAAATAGAATTGTAAAATAGGACTATAAACAGTAATATACAGATGAGTAAATATGTACTATGAACATGATTTTCAGATGCCTTTGACTATAATCAGAGATTTACAGAGGATGTAAATGGTGAACATAATATATTGCTATAACTATAAACAGAAAACAGGTATATATACAATGGTAATAAGTTAATGGTGAGCAGCAATACAAAGAGAGCAGTGTGCAAATGAGCAAAGTTTTGTGTAAACAGTCCATTAGTGCAATAACAAGGTGTGAGGTGAGAAATGAGCAGCGGAAATGCAAAATCCTACTTCCCGAATCCTGATAAAATCCTTTCAGAGGATGTTCCTTGTAGATTTTAGATTGAAATAAATCTGGTTGAATGATACGTCAGTTCTATACTTAAGATATTGAATATATTTGAGATATTTCCCATGGTGCAACTTTTTGAAAAAAAGAAAATCAAGATGGGATAAGAACAACGGGCAAAAGAAAACTTATGTGAAATGTGGTGGGAAATGTGGAAGAAGGCGAGGCTCAGTTTAGAGATCGACTGTGCAAAAGACTCGTCTGAATACTGCTGTTTATACTGAGGGTGATATACAATGACATTTCTGCATATGTTAATGTAATAACCTGCACCTGTAAGAATATGCTGATGTTAAAATGTAGATATAATATAATACATTTAAGGCAGTGCTGGGATTTAAACCCATGACCTTCTGATCAAAAATCAAACATCTTATCCTCTATATAATATAATATAATGCATGGATATAAATCGTTGTACATGTACGCAATTCACAGCAATAATTCCTATCCATTATCTCATTGTTACACTTTTACATTATATTAAGAAAACATCTGGTCTGTAATTGTGTTTGTGAAAATATTGTGCTGTTCTTTTTTTGTGTGTTTTTTTTTTGTTTAAGACAAAAATCAGGACACACTTTTAATCATAACCCCACAGATTCAGTACATTGCTCAGTGATTTTTTATTCTTGCCAAATATTTTAGTGCAAATTTATTATAAGGAAACTTTTCATTGTCATTATTTCTTTAATAGTTTATAATTCTTATGTTAACGATGCTCCATAAAACACAAACAAAAATCTATACATTATTTTATTTTTATTTTTATATACACGTTGTTCTGTGGTTATTAATACTATTTAAGTGAGATGTTCTGTCGTGAATGAAGTTTAATGGAGGAAAAGTCACAGTTTATGTCTAAATAAATTTACATTGTTCTGGCGATCGAATGAAGCCGGATGTCCATATATGGGCATCATGCCTACGTCACTTATAAGGAGGTGGATCTGTTTCATGGAACCGGTTGCAATCTGGCAACCCCACAGTGAGCAGCGAGCGAGCAGCAGCATCAGCATCAGATCGCGACTCAGACACACACACACACACACACAGGCAGCACGCTGGTGCTGGTGGTCCCTGTCTCTGTGCGCGGTCTGTCCCCGTGTCCCCCGTCTGTTCTCTCCGCCGAGCCATGAAACAGATGCTGTTCGACCTGATGAGGATGAGCAGGATTTGCCGGATGGTCCTCGCCACATGTTTGGGATCTTTTATCCTGGTCATCTTCTATTTCCAAAGTATGTTTCAGCCAGGTAGGACCTTCTCACCCGTGGCCCTTTTATTTTACGCGCGTCCACAATAATGTATTCTCTTTTTTTTTGCTTGTTTTTTTTTTCCATTTCTGGGTACCGGCCGCGGTCATGAGATATTCTGACATGTTCAGGAACCATGATCTGGAGAAAGCGTGCACTGTGATCGGAAAGCGCGAGGCATCGAGACAGCTTTGCGTGTGCGTTTGTGTGTGTGTGTGTGTGTGTGTGTGTGTGTTTTGTTAGGGTTAGGTAGGACCCTTTGTCGCAAACGATACATTTGACGCGCATCCTTCACGCTCTTTCCATGGAATTGCGGGGCGGAGGGAGGATAATTTTTTTTTTCAGTAACACCATCAACACCATCACCACCACCATCACCACCATTACCACCCACCATCACCAACACCATCACCAACACCATCACCACCACCTTCACCATCAACACCATCACCACCACCATCACCACCACCTTCACCACTACCTTCAACATCATCAACACCATCACCACCACCTTAACCACTACCTTCAACATCATCAACACCATCACCACCACAAGAGAGGAGAAGTGAAGAAAGAGAGAAAACTGGAAGACAGGACGACCCCCCCCCCGCCCCCCCACCCCACCCCTCACTCCCGCTTCGCGCGCGCTTGTGCCCGTTAGAACCGTTATGGCCCGTGTAGGAAGTTCTGTAGAGACGGACAGACGGACAGAAGGTTAGAGTCTGACAGACAGCTAATGTAGAAAGCAGACGTGGAAATGGAACGAGCTCATTGCACATCTAAGCAGCAGGCAGACCGACACTGTGGAAACGGTGAGTCATTTCCACTGCCGGCTCAGTGCGCGATCTCACGGCTTTTAAAGTAACCCGTGTCCTGTTCAATTAATTAATCAATCAATCAATTAACCAGGAGCACAGGGTGATCAAATCCAATTCTCCACGTGATGAAATAGATCATATAACTTTAGATTGTGCAGGACAGGAGCCAAGATAGGAGTCAAAACAGGAGTCAGGATAGGAGTCAATACAGGAATCAGTATAGGAGTCAAAACAGTAGTCAGGATTGGAGTTAAAACAGGAGTCAGGATTGGAGTCAAAACAGGAGTCAGGATTGGAGTTAAAACAGGAGTCAGGATTGGAGTTAAAACAGGAGTCAGGATTGGAGTCAAAACAGGAGTCAGGATTGGAGTCAAAACAGGAGTCAGGATTGGAGTCAAAACAGGAGTCAGGATTGGAGTTAAAACAGGAGTCAGGATTGGAGTCAAAACAGGAGTCAGGATTGGAGTCAAAACAGGAGCCAGGATTGGAGTTAAAACAGGAGTCAGGATTGGAGTCAAAACAGGAGTCAGGATAGGAGTCAAAGCAGGAATCATATAGGAGTCAAAACAGGAGTCAGTATAGGAGTCAAAACAGGAATCAGTATAGGAGTCAAAACAGGAATCAGTATAGGAGTCAAAGCAGAACCCAGTATAAGAGTCGAAACAGGAATCAGTATTGGAGTCAAAACAGGAGTCAGGATTGGAGTCAAAACAGGAGTCAGGACAGGAATCAGGACATGAGTCAAAACAGGAATCAATATAGGAGTCAAAACAGGAGTCAGGATGGAAGTCAAAATAGGAATCAGGACAGGAGTCAATACAGGAGTCAAAAGAGGAGACAGGAGGTTTGATAATTCGTTGTTTAATGGTTTTTCTATATATAGTTACTCAATTTATGAGACGTTGTAGCTCAGTGTTTACATTCTGGGTAACTGATCAGTAGGTTGGGAGTTCAAGCCCCAGTGTTGACATGTTGCCACTCTTTGGCCTTGATCAAGGCCCTTAACCCTCTGTGCTCCATGCGCTCTGTGTCATGTCTGACACCAGCTTCCTAACATCGCTGGGACTAAACTTTCATATTTACCTTCTCCATTTGCTCGATAAACTTGTCCAAAAATCAAAAGTCAGGAACTTCTCTTTCTCCAATCTGTATTCAAATGCAAAGCTTGATGAAGGACAAATCAGACCAAAAGTATCAGGACACCTAACTTTTTCAAACTGCACAAACTTTGAGAAACGTAATTGTGTAGGATGTCTTTGGATGTGGTGTCATGAAATTTCCCTAGGAGACCCAAACCTGTTTCCAGAGCCAGCTCCATGAAGATATGCTTTCCATGGCCTGGAGTAAAAGATCTCCTGATATACAACTCAACCCTTTAGAACATAATAAATGTAAATGCTGACTCCATCCCAATCTTCATAAATCTCACACAAATCTCCACGAAATCTAGATAAACATCCAGAAGAGCAGTGGTTGCATTTCTACACGTTCTTTAGATTTGAAAATTCTGAATGCGTCGAATGGTGTGTTTGCTTTGTTCCACCTGCTCGCATACTGTCTAGTGATTGTGCTGTGAGCGTAGACTCTGGATTTGCTACATTGAATTTGACTGCACTTTTGTACCTGGTGATACTTGTGTTTACAGGTCTTTCTCTTTGTCTGTTTTGTCTGTCTCTCTTACACACACACACACACACACACACACACACACACACACACACACACACACACACACACAAAGCCAACCAGACCGACCAGATATTCCTGTCAGATTGAAGACGCTGACGACTCTGATTCATTGTGGCTCGGCTAAAAA
The DNA here is from genome assembly GCA_039877035.1 of Silurus lanzhouensis. NCBI lineage: Eukaryota > Metazoa > Chordata > Actinopteri > Siluriformes > Siluridae > Silurus > Silurus lanzhouensis. Next base: position 19,357 of record JBCEWE010000612.1, on the reverse strand, counting down.
TCGCTGCTTTATACTTTCTGCATAATGAAAAAAATCTAGAAAAACGCAGATGTGTGAGAAGGTTGAGGAACCAAAGCGAGGAGAAGCACACCAACCACCAGCTACCCATACACTATACAGGATGAAGATCACGAGCGAAATTTCTTCTGAGCAAAGTCCTTGCTTCATAAACGATACAGGCAAAGGTTTTGGAACATCCTGTTCCACATTTGCCGTCATAATAAGCGCCACTCTTGTGGAAGGTGTTCTTCAAGATTTTATGGAGATTTGTGTGGGATTTATTAAGACACGAGTGTGTTTGTGTGTGTTTGGGTCAGGTGTTGATATAGGTGAGGTGAAGATGGTTTGATGGTCAAGGTTCAGATCTATTTCAACTTTCAACTTTTAAATAATGAAAAGTAAACCAATGAAGAAAACTTCTATTTGGAGAAGTGAGAAGGAGCAAATCAGCTTAATTGCAGTCAAATGGTTCTCCCAAAGAGCTCTCCAGGAGAAACCCATTGAACAGCAATGGCCCCTGATCAAGGCCCTAATGCACATTAAATATTGCTGAAATAGATTCATCCAGGTGTCACAATGTTCCTCAGTGAAATTGATCTTGATGGATCTCTGATCAGAAGGTGATCATGAGGTGATCAAGCTCCTACAGATGTTCCCCTGATCCTCAACTGCTCAGTTGTATGAATGAGATAAATGTAAGTTTATGCCAAATGCTGTAAATGTGAATATTATTATAAAAAAATTAATAATACATGACTTACACACACACACACACACACACACACACACACTTACACACACACACACACACACACACACACACACACACACACACACACACACACACCGTTGCTGTATAAAGTGTCCCCAAGTGCCACTGAATTGTGTGAGACAGCCAGGGACATGGAGTGGATTGACAAGACTGTCCTTATTTGTTCAGCCGTGTTTAAATCTCCACCTGTGAGAAAGAGACGACGGAAGCACTGAGAGACAGAGGGTGGAGGAAGAGAAGTGGTCACCGGTCACTCCAGGAATGTGTTGGTTGATCTCGAAATTCCTCAGGCGTATGAACACGGAGCAGACGCGTAACCGCGAAAAGAACAGAAACACTTCGGATCTCAGATCGATTTCGAGCAGGTCGGTTAAACCGGCTTGTATAAACAGGACTCGTTTTAAGAGGAAGTGGCTTAGAGATGACAGTTAACCACGTGCGATGGTGTGTGTGTGTGTGTGTGTGTGTGTTGTGATGCTTTTTTTAACGTGTATGCGTTCAGGAATTCCTGTTTGTGTAAGAATCATCATCTGCTGCAAGACACTGGCATGAGTAAAGTCTGTTTGGCTTTTAAAAGCAAATCCTCTCATTGTATTCCACAGTCAAAAGGACAATAGAGAGTGCGTGTGAGGAGGACTGTCCTTGTTGTGCATTCGGTGTGTGTGTGTGTGTGTGCGGAGTCATGTGCAGTAGTGTTTGGGCAACAGCCAGAGGCAATCCCACTGAGGCCTGCCTGACTTACTCAGGCTGATAGACTGAGACGGCTGGAATTCATTACTGGTAGCACAGGCTGACAAATGCACACACACACACACACACACACACACACACACACACACACACACACACACACACATGCATAGGGTGTAGAAATGTCAGTAAAGGTGATGCACTGATGCACTGATTAGTTATAATGGATTAAATCTAATGAGCAGTGGTTAAGTGCACATTCATATTTCGGCCGTAACGAAACTCCAGAACCTTCCGTCTGACGGAGGCTCACTGATGTCCTGAAATAGCAACGCTGCGATGTCAAAGCTACCACTTGTGCTATGTAGTCTGGCACGGACGAACGATCTGTTTCACGAACGATTCGTTCATTTCAAACAAGTCTTTAATCTGACTCAGAAGAGTGAGTCGCCTCAAAAGCGATTCGTTCATTGAGTCGTTCTGATGCTTCTAGTCCGAGTCATTTGTTCATTTATCACGTGATTCCCATAGATGCTATGTAGATATATATATATATATATATATATATATATATATATATATATATTATATATATATATATATACGCACATAAATTATTGGAACTATAGTCAAGGTTCGTGTATGTAGACATTTTGTGGGATCTGCTTATGAATGAACCAAATGACTCAAAAGAAGATTCATTCATTTTGATGAACGAGATTCAAAGAGTCACTAAGATGATCCGATCTTCCCATCACTAACGGTCTGAAGGGTGACTTCGACCAAACAAATCTATAAATGTATAGAACTTTATTTTCAGTGAAACTGTTTCCCTCAGCATGAAGAACAGCTTTACACGCTTTTGGCATTCGGACAGTTTGTTTCTTCAAACATTCTGCTGAAATACTTTGCTGTGCCTCTTGTAAAACTTGGTAAGATGTTCTTGGAGATTCATTTTACGATCCAGTTCATCCCAGAGCAGTTCAGTAGGATTTCAGTGCGGTGACTGGGCACGACGTTCCATGATAGATATCACTCCAGACGTCTGTCTGCTCTCTAAATGGCGCTTACAGAACTTACAGTCCAGACCTATTCACATGGTGTTTAAGTGTGGAATAGGAGCCATGTTGGTGTAGTATTTCTTTCACTTTCCGGAAGCTTCCCTGCTTCAAAACAACCCCAAACCATTAAACTTCCAACTCCATGTTTCACTGTGGGGGTGAGGGAGTCTGACACATCTCACATCTTCTCTCTTGTTGAATCTGTGACAGATGGAATTCCTGATGAATCCCACATTTAAAACTATGTGAGGTCTCAAGTTCTCACTGAAATCAAAAGTCTCAGATATTCCTATCCTTGTAGACACAGTTGGTCCCTGCTAAGATAACCTGTTAGTCATTCCTCTTTACCCAATCCACATGTGTGTTTGGAATAAAGGGTTCACAGCTGTCTGGGGTTTCTTGTCAAACTCATTAGACTCATTACTCAAGATCAGTGTTGACATCGGTTTGTTGCTTCAGCAATTATTTGGTGGAAAACCGCCATGTTTCGTCAACAAAACGACACCTGGGAACCTTCCTCGATGACACTGGAGCATCCAGAGCACCATGAAGAATCAATTCATTATTCATCGTCTTTCCGTCTTCCACCGTATGCGATGCAGGATGAGGCTCATCAGAGCCGCCTTTTTGTAATGAACCGTCAATCACGTCATTTTACAGCGGACCGGTTTTTATTGGTGAACATAAACTAACTGCGGTCGCAATGAATGGAGTCGTGTGTCAGGAATGTACTTCATAAAACCACCGTGTGATCAGTGGACCGAGAGTCGCCGTGTCACTCATGGATTCAGGGTGAAGAGAAGAAAGTATGAAGGAGACACTTTTGTTTGAATCAATTCGATTCAGTTTTAATATATAATTAATTATATAATAATAAATAATTACAACGATGTAATTTAAATTCATAAAATAATCTTGAAAATCTTCAGTGGTGACAGTGACAACGGAAAAGCTTCCTGAGATGGTGTGAGGAAGAACCTTAAGAGGAACCAGATTTAAAGGGGAAACCTCATCGTCATCTGGGATTCACCCAATGAAGATTCATTATTATTATCGCCAAGGAGTCAAAACTCCAAAATGTTCTCATTACCCTGTAAATAGGAGCTACATGTGGAATAGGATGTTCATAAAACACAGCTGTTCACAAAGTTTTGTCCATATGGTATAGAAGATACGTCTGATAAATCTAATGATGAACAGACGTCTGGTCTCTTCCAGACGATGATGAGGTTCCCTTTTTAAATCTGGTTCCTCTCAAGGTTCTTCAAGAAGTTTTTCTGCCAACTTATAGAGATATTTTTATGAACTTAAAATGTATTTACGTCTGGAAAACTGCCGTGGAACAATCTCCATCGTGCTATGGAAAATAAATAAAGGTTGTACAGCGAACGCTTCTATATCACTCCAATGCTCCATTATAACTAATGGCGAGGGTTTCGAAACGAGATCTCAGGGTCTGCTCGGTTCCTCTCCTCCGGTGCTATAACGAGCTTGCGTCTGTTATGTGTGACCTGCTGCGTCAGCTCGATCCTGCACGTCCTCGGCTCATTACGATGTCGGTTCGGTATCGCCGCACTCTCAGAGCGCTTATTGATGAGCATCGATTTGGCTCTGGAGGTGTTACGCTGGGCTGCTAATAGATTGTTACAGGGCTTGTTTCGGCCAAACCGCTTCCTGTTTGTAAGCCGTAGGGTTCAGAGGCACAGATTTGAGACATGAAAAAGGAACTGTACATATAACATGTGGAAGTTTTATAGGTTTCCTTCAGGAGATGAAAGTAGCAAGTGCTTCATGGAGTGTTTAATAGTAATAAATAATCATATTAATACATTTTATTCAAAGTTCTAACTTTTTGAACATCGCGTTCCACGTGGAGTCCCCATTTGCTGTTATAATAACCTCTGCTCTTCTGGTGTACCACTAGATTTTGTGAAGATTGCTGGAGATTCATTCAGTCACAAGAGTGTTAGTAAAGTCAGGTACTGATGTTGGTGAGGTGATGAGGCCTGGGGTGCAGTCAACGTGAAAAAATCATGATGTTCAATAGGGGTGAAGCTCTATAGCAGGTGATCTTCCACCAAATCCAACCCATGTAAAGCAGATCTTCCCCTCTGCACAGTCAGCATTTTAATTCATGTTCAATAGTCAGATCTGAACAGCAGGCCATTGAAGATCTTCCACCAAATCCAACCCATGTGAAGCAGATCTTCATGGAGCTGGCTTTGTGCACAGGTGCATCACGCTGGAACGAACATCTCAGACGTGTGTGGCTCCAACTTTGTGGTAACAGTTTGTTGAAAATGGTGGGTGTCCCAATAGTCTTTGAAGAAGCTCAGGCTTTATTTGTCACATATACACGAAAAGAACAGCGAAATTCTTTTCTTCGTGTATCCCAGTTTGTTCAGAAGCTAGGGTCAGAGCACAGGGTCAGTCATGATACAGCTCACATTGAGCACAGAGGGTTAGGGGCCTTGCTCAAGGGCCCCGAGAGTGGCAGTTTGGCGATACCGGGGTTGAACCTCCAACCTTCTGATCAGTAACCCAGAGCCTTAAACACTGAGCAACCACTCCCCTATATATCATATCATATAATATATAATATAATAATGAGAGCTGTTTAGGAAAGTGCTCGGATCGGATCGACGTGAATCCGATTGAAATCAGACTTCATTCAGAGGCAGACAATGTGTAGGAGATGTTATGTGTTGTTTAATGGCTTTAATAATCTCTCCATGGTTCCTTCTGTTAGATTTACACTCTCAGTACGTCTTGTGTGTGTGTGTGTGTGTGTGTGTGTGTGTGTGTGTGTGTGTGTGTGTGTGTGTGTGTGTGTGAATTTAAAAACCTGGGTGTTAGTGGACCATAGGGAAGACATGTCTGACGCTTCAACACACGGCGGCTAAAGAAGAACTCTGGTGTGTGTTTGTGTGTGTGTGTGTGTGTGTGTGTGTGTGTGTGTGGGTTTGATCTATATTTTGTGTAGGTAATCAGCCATGTTTTCGACGCTTCATAAACCATTGTAGGGGCTGTTTCAGTTTTCCAGAATGAAAACTGAAAGGAGACAAAAGAAAGTGAAGACAATGTGAAAGAAATACGAGACATCACCATGGAAACTAGGGTGTATTAGGTGTCATGGTGGTGGGAGTGTGTACGTGTGTGTGTGCCAGAGTATATGTACATGTGCTGTACATGTGCTTCTTTTCCTACAAGAGCCTATGAAGGTGTGTTTGTGTGGGAGAACATAGACATGAGGTTCTTCTGGAGAGCTTCTGGAAACCCTTTTTTATTTGGTTGCTTTTTGACTGGGACGGTTTTTTTTTTCATCGTTTTCATGAAAAATCTTTGTGTGTTACAGAAGACGACAATTTCTTAAAGCCCTTTTTAGCATTCGGAGCCACAACTTCTGGGAAATTCTTCATGGTCTACAAAAATGAAATATGGTGTCCCACAAGGTTCTGATTTAGATCCACTATTGTTCAGACAATGTATCCTGACATGTAATTTGCTTAGAAAAATAAAAATGAAAAATTAAGACAAAGACATAAAGGAAAAAATACACTAACTTCTAAGTTCTCATAAAACAGAGCTCTTGTTGTAGATCCCCTCGCAAATATGGCTACTGTTTTCATCCGAGAGCTTGATGGCAATAGAGTGAAAAAAGAAATTTGCGGTAGACACTGGTATAACAGGAAGAGTGTCTGGAATAGGTTTTCACAGCAAGTCCCCATTTGCTGTTATAATAATCTCCATTCTTCTGGGAAGATGTTGTGCTGATGTAGGTGAGATGAGGAGGCCTGGGGTGCAGTTAGTTTTCCAGTTCATCCAAAATGTGTTGAACATGGTTGAGGGTCAGCGCCTATAGCCGGAGATCTTCCACTCCAAGCAGTCAGCATTCCAAATTCATTACGTTCAATCCGGTTGAAGTCAGATCTCTACAGAATCTTCCACTCCAACCCATGTACAGCATATCTTCATGGAGCTGGCTTTGTGCACAGGAACATTGAGCCTCCAACGTTGTGGTAACAGCTTACAGAAGAACCAGATATGACTGGAAATGTTTTGGCCTTTGCAAAAAAAATATATATAGACAAAGAGTGTACACTATAAATCACTATTGATGAAATTCAGTGCCAAATATCTAATTCCTGATTGTAACATCATACATAACATCTACTACAGAGAAGTTGTGTATGATGTTACAATCAGGAATTAGATATTTGGCACTGAATTTCAAATATTATTAAATGCGTGGCATCAGTGGCATCCTAAAACCACGTCAAGTGCACTCTTTGTTCGCTTTTTACTTATACCACAATTTGATCTTGCCAATTCCCGCACACTAGCGTACTCCTCTGTTACATGGAATCTATCAGCTGGGGAGGGTGAAAACAAACACGTTCTTGCTTGGAGACACGTGTTGTGTTACAGAGCAGCATAAAACCCGTGGAGTAAATCACACGTGTTTTCATTGTGAAAAATTATTTCCAGTTTTTCCGAGTTTTTTTCCTATAATCCCTGATAAAGGCTTCAGGGTACTGCTTTTAAATAAAAGGCAGAATGCTTTTCTGATTGGTCAATTTTCCTCAACCTTTAGATTACTGGTACAGACCTCCACCTATAGCAGGAGACCAGAGTCAGTAGAGGAAACTAGTGCAGGTACATCGGCATAAAAGTTATGCGATGCATCGATTAAATACAATTTGGCATTGGATGCGTCGTTTTTAAAAGATTTGCGTCTGTAAAACCAGATTTATTTCGACCTAATTATTATTAGATGCGCTGTACTTTTATTATGTAGAAAGTGACCAATCATTTGTGACCAGTTTTTAAAATATAGATCGATTTCTCGTCACTTAACCAGAGACCGAGGCGTGTCCAGAGTCACATAGAATACAGATTAACATGGCAGAGGTAGAGCTGTAACTTCCTGCAGACACAACAGGAAAAGAACGTGTTTGTGATAGGCCATGTGTTGTTTGAAGCATGCCAGAAGGTTCTTAAGTAAATTGATGACTTGCTGTCTGTCTGATGCAAAGAAATAAACATTAACTATCTGCACCATGTGGAATTGCAGAGCATCGTATTATTTTTTTTTTATGCATCGAATCGCGTTGTGTTGAATTGAATAGAAATCGGTAGCTGCTTTACATGTATCTTAGTGTATTGTATCGTTGGGAATGCGTCGAGATGTAGCAGACGTGTATCTTCAATATATTGCTAGTAACCCTAAGGGAAGAGGTGGTTGAGATGGTGGATTTCTGATCAGAAGGTCATGAGTTCAAATCCCATTAGCTAAGCTGCCACTGCTGGGCCCTTGAGCAAGGCTCTTAACTCCTTAGCTGTTCAGTTCAGTATAAATGAGATAATTGTGAGTTGCTCCAGATAAGGGCGTCACCTAAATGCTATAAATGTATCTACGTAATTGTGAATTGCTTAGCGTTGCCAGATTGACATTTCAGCATAGTCTTCTAAGCCTCACTGAGAACGGTCAGTACGACGCCCAAGGTTTGAGAATTCACAGTAGAAAAACAGGTTCCCTCAGATTTGTAGGTACATTCAAGTTGCCTGGCTGATTGCTAGCGCTTTAACCAGGTGTTTATAGTGCTGGCCAGGTGTGCTGAAGGAATGTTATGCTACCCATATTTTGCAAAACCACTTTGAACACAAGTTACAAAGCTACATTTATGCACATTACCCCATTCTTACTGGCTTTAAATGCTGTATCTTGGGCTTATTGATCCTGAACCATTTCGCTTAGGTGAGGGTGCTGGTACGTATAGCACCTATTAGTTTGTTCCTCATAATTGTTCATCATTAATGAGCGAGCGCATTGGCGAGTGTGGTGAAGCAAAAACTCCTTGAGATGGTATGAAGAAGAAACTAGACTCAAAACTGAAACCCATGACATGTGGTCCTGAGCCATTGTAGTGGACTGGTGATATTAATTACGGTCCAAATCCATCCTCAGGTTCTTGAGTTGCTCAGTAACTTCATGGTGCTGTAGATGTGGAACCATCAGAGTGTCTCCAATTGAAGAGAACTCCATCCAGAGGTAGGGTGTCAGGATGAACCAGGCAGATCCGAGGAGCAGAAAAGGAAAGGAGAATTGCTCACTGGTACCTCAGGAGCATGTTTAACTCAGACAGAGAATATATAAAAAGAATAGAGACATAATACAGTATACAGGAGATACAACACAATGTATAAATACAAAAAGAAAAAAAGAAAAAAAAGAGAGACCATGAGTAAGTAGTTACGCTATCAAACTAATTGTGTGTGTGTGTGTGTGTGTGTGTGTGTGTGTGTGTGTGTGTGTGTGTGTGTAAGCGTGTTGAGAACTAACTGTTTAAAACAAAACACGCTGCTGTTATTTGACCCGAATGACTGTGTATAAAGTACCAGAACCATGCGCTCTTTGGCACACAGCTCTACATATGCGGAAATTTTTCGTGTGTGTGAGCATGTGTGTGTGTGTGTGTGTGTGTGTGTGTGTGTGTGTGTGTGTGTGTGTGTGTGTGTGTGTGTGTGCGCTGTGTAACTGCTGTCGCTTTCCCCCGCTGGCTATTTTAAGAGCTCACTTTTGAACAGTTCATTCTCACTCTGTAATTGTGGTGTGTGTGTGTGTGTGTGTGTGTGTGTGTGTGTGTGTGTGTGTGTGTGTGTGTGTGTGTGTGGGTTCAATGTGAAAGTGTAAGTCTTTTTCAACATGACATTTTTCCTCTCACTGTGTGTATATGTTCTGCGTCTGGGTTTGTTTTGGACAGGAAAAGAAGTTTAAAAAGCAGACAGGGGACAAAACCACAGTGCAAAAAAATAGCGTTTCAGATTAGATTTTTTTTATTTTTTTTATTTACGTTAAGTATATACCCAGTGTGTACGTGTGTGTGCGTGCGTGTGTGTGTGTGTGTGTGTGTACTGGATTATGGACCGGGACTAGGTTTCCGACAAGCCACTGCATCATGATTCATGTTCATGATAATTAGCACGTGTGAGGGTCTTTTGTTCGTTATTGTCGTGTTGTTCCACGTTTCACCGCTCGACTGGTCCCACCATCTCTCAGGGAAAGAGGTAGGTCTACATTAAGACTCTTTTATGTTCCGGCACTGAAGAAGTGGTGGAACTTTCCCTGGATGTCCGAACAGCTGAGTCACTGTCCGTTTGAAGGATATTACTCATAATCACACATTGGTGTTCATGGTGGTTCTCACTCTCCAGTGTTTTGTATATATATTTTTTTTTAAGATTTATAATCACACTCTTAATATCACCTGAATGCCTTAGTCAGGGAGGTGATCAAGAACCCGGTGGTCACTCCAGCATTTCTCTGTGGAGAGAGAAGAACCTTCCAGAAGAACAACCATCTCTGCAGCACTTCTCCAATCAGACCTGTATGATAGAGTGGCCAGACGGAAGCCACTCCTTAGTAAAAGGCACATAAGAGCCTGCCTGGAGTTTAAAAGTCTCTCAGACCATAAGAAAGAAAGATTGTCCTGAATGCTGAAGGGTAACCATGTACCGCTCATCACCTGGCAAATACCATCCCTACAGTGAAGCATGGTGGTGGCAGAATAATGCTGTGGGGATGTTTTTCAGCAGCAGTAACTGAGAGGGAAAGATGAATGCAGCAATGTACAGAGACGTCCATGATGAAAACCTGCTCCAGACTGCTCTGGACCTCAGACTGGGGAAAATGTTCATCTTCCAACAGGACAATGACCCTCAACACACATCCAAGATAACAAAGGAGTGGCTACGGGACGACTCTGTGAATGTCCTCGAGTGGTCCAGCCAGAGTCCAGACTTTAACATCTCTGGAGATCTCAAATATAGATGCAGAGCTCGTAGAGTCAAACTCGAAGACACTTGAGGCTGCAACTGGTGTTTAAGGTGCTTTAACAAAGTAATCGAGCAAAAGACTGCGATACGTTTTCACGTGATATTTTTCACTTTTTTATTTTTAACACAATTAAAAAGTGTTTATTATTTCTCAACCGTTGTGTCTTTTTTTTTTTCCGCATTAATGATCCCTACAGCAGTAGGCAACATTGACATCAGTTCACAAGTTCCCATAGCAACTGCTCTGTGGCATTAAAGAGACTGGTGTGGGGGGGTGGGGGGGTGGGGTTAAAGCGTGTGGGCATGTCTATCATTCAGTGTCTAGGTGCTGTTTGAGGATATGATGATTGACAAATCTGCTCAATCACACTCCAAAATCAAGTAGACCTTCTTTCCAGAAGAGTGGCGTTTATAATAACAGGGAACAAAATATGGACTGGGATCTTCAAAAAGCATGGTCGGGTGTCCACAAACATTTGAGCCTATAGTATATATTGTATATATTGTAATGTGGAATGCCCGGCTGCGAAAATAACAGGAAGTTATATTTATGGACCTGCCAGTGTGTTTACGCTTAGCTTGGGATGAGCGTTGCCTCCTCGGGGAGCAGTAATGGTATGTTCTACTGGTAATGATCAGTAGATATGGAGCGTTAGGAGCCTCAGGGCTTCAGGGGTACAGCTGGACACTGAGGTGTTTGGGTTTCTCTACTCATCCAGTCTCATGATCTCCTCATGGAGAAGTAAACTGTGAGTTTCAGGAGCATTCTGTACATTTATACTGTATACATTCTCTCTCTCTCTCTCCCTCTCTCTCTCTCTCTCTCTCTCTCTCTCTCTCTCTCTCTCTCTCTCTATCTATCTTTCTGTCTCTATATACTGCATTTCTCTCTCTCTCTCTCTCTCTCTCTCTCTCTCTCTCTATCTATCTATCTATCTTTGTCACTATATACTGCACTTCTCTCTCTCTCTCTCTCTCTCTCTCTCTCTCTCTCTCTCCCTCTCTCTCTCTCTCTCTCTCTCTCTCTCTCTCTCTCTCTATCTATCTTTCTGTCTCTATATACTGCACTTCTCTCTCTCTCTCTCTATCTCTCTCTATCTCTCTCTCTCTCTCTCTCTCTCTCTCTCTCTCTCTCTCTCTCTCTCTCTCTATCTATCTATCTTTCTGTCACTATATACTGCACTTCTCTCTCTCTCTCTCTCTCTCTCTCTCTCTCTCTCTCTCTCTCCCTCTCTCTCTCTCTCTCTCTCTCTCTCTCTATCTATCTTTCTGTCACTATATACTGCACTTCTCTCTCTCTCTCTCTCTCTCTCTCTCTCTCTCTCTCTCTCTCTCTATCTATCTATCTATCTTTCTGTCACTATATACTGCACTTCTCTCTCTCTCTCTCTCTCTCTCTCTATATATATATATATATATATATAAAATTTTGTTCTCTCTTCTTATCTCTTCTTTTCTTTTTTTTCTCATTCCCATTGTTTGGTTCTCTTCTCTTCTCTTTATATTTCTTCTTCTTCTCTTTTCCTCTCTTTATATTTTCTTCTTTTTATTTCTCTTCCTTCATCTCTTCTTGAAACTTCTTGAAACATTTTTCCCACATTCACATTGTTTGGTCCCCTTCTCTTCTCTTCTCTTCTCTTCTCTTCTCTTCTCTTCTCTTCTCTTCTCTTCTCTACTCTTCTCTTCTCTTCTCTTATTTTTCACCTTTTTAGCATCTCTTCTCTTCTCTTTATATTTCTTTTCCTTCTCTTTTCTGTCTCTTCTCTGCCTTTTTGTTTTCATTATTTTCTCTTCTCCTTTCCCTCTCGGTCTTTTCTTGTCTCATTACATCTCCTTTCATTCTCCTTTTTGTTTCTTATCTGTTCTTCTTTTCTCATTTCTCATTCTCATCTCTTCTCCTCAGGGTGTGGCAGTTAAAATGAGAGGTTTGGTGGTGGACCTGAGCCCATGAATAGCAGTGCAGCTCGAGTACTCGTGTATAAATACTGCATTACAGACGTTTATATGGGGATCATGAACAGTTTGCATTTGTGTTCTGGTGGAAAAAAAGTAGTAGAATAAGTTCTGGTATTTGGTGGAAACCGATGAGGAAACGTGTGGGGAAATGCAGCAGAATGCAGAATCTGTCAGGGACAAGAGAAAGTTCACTCGGTTCTCAGCGTGAGACAAACTGAAGTCCCTGAAAGTCCCTGAAGAGCTTTCAGTGATGTTTTTCCCTTCGAGTCACTTCAGCGCGTGTGACTCGTTTTTACTGTAGCCCGTGAAATGAAACTCGGGTTAGCATTAGCGTCAGAGTGATTTATCACCTGTTCGGATTCTCCATCGGATATTTCCTGTGATGATTCGCGAACGCCGCTATAAATAACGAGGATGACAGAAACGTTAACAGGCAGACCCGTGTTAGAGATACGTGAAGAACAAAACGGACTGAATGGGTACAGCGAGAGCAATTAGCTGTTGTGAGAAAAATAAACGAGTGAACGCGATTCGATTGAATGCTGAAAGAGAAGCCTGTTTATTGACACTGAGGGAAAAGAGGAGGAAAATAAAGATAAGAAGAAAGATGTGATGTAGAGTGGGCTGGTGGGCATTGAAATGGGATTCAGAAAGAGTGTTGTGCATTATAGTTTCCAGTTTGCTGACTCCAGCAGCTCTGAGACTGGCTGATTAGCTAGATCATATGCAGTGGTAGCGGTACTGGTAGCTCAATCGATCCCAGCACTGCTAAGCCACCCCTGGGCCCCTGCTGGGCCCTTGAGCAAGACCCTTAACCCTCACCTGCTCACTTGTATGATAAGTCTTAGGAAAGTGCATCTCCATAACTGAAGCTGATGCGATTCGCATCTCGAAGCATAGCCAATGATACGATCAATTAAATAGTTAATCTTTTCTCTCCAGGAAGTTACAGCTCTACCTCTGCCATGTTAATCTGTATTCTATGTGACTCTCGATACGTCATATTCACGTAGCGGCAGCAGTGCTGAGAGAACACGCTCGAGATACGGTTTAGTGAAAAGAAATCGATCCACATATCAAATATCGGCCACAAAATATTGGTCACTTTCTAAATAATAAAAGCGCAGCACATCTACTAATAATTCTACATTAAATAAATATCAATGCACACTTTTAACGTCGTTAACTTATATGCCGAATCTCACCATCCCTGTTCAGCCTGGAAAAGATCGTCTGCCTAAAATGCAGATGTAAATATCTCAACGCATGCGCTATTATCATTTGCGCTTCACTCACTGCAGACGCTCAGCATGGATTTCAAACTAAATGTTTCCTGCATATCTTTACACTCCGCCACCTAACACCAGCCCCCATCTCCTCTCACACACATTCATCTGCTGGTTGGGTGTGTGTGGTCTGTGAATGGGTTGGAACGTGCTTTGTTGGCCGCCACTACTGCTTTGTTTTGATGGATGAAGCTCTTGAGTGGCAGATGGCTTTCCAGCCTGTAGACGTGTTATCACACACCAGGGGGTCCACACACACACACACACACACACACACACACACACACACACACACGCAAAATATCATCCAAACACAGACCACCCGAGTCACATAGAGGAAGATTCAAAACCAAATAGCAAAATTCTTCACCTCTAGAACGGGTCTGTGGGTATTTGTGTACTCCGTAGGGCTGTGTTTCTAAAGGGACCAGTGAATAATTAGTATTATCTAAACATGTATGTTTTTATTGTTTATCTGGCTCACACTTTTATCCAAATTGGGAAAAGCCGGAACCACTGAGACGCCACTGTTCCGTTTTCTCATGGTAAAGTCACCTTTCAGTCAACCTTGGTGACCAGGTTTCGCTATTAATCCGGAAAAACCCAGCGAACACTACACCTCTACAATGTGATTTTCTTTCAGACACTAACCGTTAGCATGAACAACCGCTTTACACACACTCGGTATCCGGAAAGTTTGTTTTTCCAAACTGAGATATTTTTCTTGTTCATCACAGAGCAGTTTGTTAGGATTTAGGTGCAGCATCTCAGCTCATCATCTTGTTGTACGGTGAAGTCGGTTCCAATGAGACGGAACTGCATGGTGTTGAAGTACGGAATGGGAGCCATGTTGGTTCAGGATTCCTTTCACTTTCCGGGACCTTCACTGCTCCAAAACAACCCCAAACCATTAAACTTCACCCTCCATGTGTGAGTGTGGGGGGTTGAGGGAGTCTGATCTCATCTTCTCTCCAGTTCTCCGTCTTATACAAGTTCCTCTGTTAGAGACGAAACATCACATTTGGACTCCACAGAACTTTCTTCCACTCATTCACAGTCCAATTTATGTGTTTTTGCCTTTTTCTGTTTGCTGCATCACTGTTTCCACACTTTTAGTGTGAAACCACTACAACCAACAGCAAACGGAAACAGACACGTTCCTCTGCTCTCGTGCGCAGCAGAACCCTGAACCCAGTTTACCTTCCATTTATTTGTGTATAAGTTAAATAACTTCTTTGGCATGTCGGACTTTTCTAGAAGTTTCTAGAAACTTTAGTACAATATAAAACATTGAATTGCATATTGCATAACAAAAGCAGGGGTTGTTTTTTTTTTGGCACTCTACTTCCAGTTCTCCTCATATCCCTAAGTTCTTTTTTTCGGTTGGTTTCCCAACACAGTAATGACAAAATCACACGATACGTGACGTCTTACGTTACGTTGTTTCGGAGAAAGCAAAAATTTTGACAGCCTAAATATATATATATATATATATATACAGTGGAACCTCAATACTCGTGACCTCGACACTCTTTTAACCCTCTCAAGGCAGGCGTTGCTGATTTGCAACAGTTAAAAACTAACTACCTTATTACTCCAGATACATATTTTATGAGGTTTTTTTACTCAGAAGTACCACTGCAGGACTTGGTTGTCCATTAGCAACAAACAGTTTCCCACTTGCTCACCAGGTAGCAGTGTAGTCTCCCTTCCAACATGTCTGTTTCCATGGGTTCCCTGAAACTGATTTTCTTGGCATCAATTTCGTGTAAGTATCACTATCAACCTCCATTAATTTGAAACTAAAACTGCATCAGAAGAA
The DNA here is from genome assembly GCA_039877035.1 of Silurus lanzhouensis. Taxonomy (NCBI): domain Eukaryota; kingdom Metazoa; phylum Chordata; class Actinopteri; order Siluriformes; family Siluridae; genus Silurus; species Silurus lanzhouensis. The sequence goes on along the minus strand of JBCEWE010000612.1, from coordinate 3,934 downwards.
TCATAAGTGTATATAGACACAGTAAATGCCAATTAGTAGATTTTATCTCTTCTGGATTTTTCCCCTGGTGCAGCTCTATTTCAACGTAGCAGATTTGCAACGTGTGGCCAGATAGGTACCACTGGATATCACATGCTTTATCTACTAGTTTGCCTATATTTTGATCAGTTCATGGACAAATCTGTGTTTGAACATATTTCTAACCAATCTAACTTGTATGCAGTTATGAAGAATGGCCCAGAACTGAAAACAACCCCTTCTGAAATAGAGCAATTCATTGGTTTACACATCTTGATGACCGTAGTACGTATGCCATCATACCGCATGTACTGGCAGACGGCAACCCGCTACGACCCAATTGCGACAGTCATGGGACGTAAGCGATTTGATAACCTGCGTACATACATCCACATGAACGACAATAACAATGTGAAGCAAAAGGGTGAGCCTGGATACGATCCATTATTCAAGGTGCGTCCAGTTCTTGAGAAAGTCCGTGCCAACTGTTTGAAGGTTGAACCAGAAGAAAACCACTCCATTGATGAGCAGATGATCCCCTTCAAAGGAAAGATTGGAATGAAACAGTATATCAAGAACAAGCCGCATAAATGGGGAATCAAGGTCTTTACTCGTGCAGGTGTCACTGGACTCGTCTATGACTTTAAAGTATACACTGGAAAAGGGACCGTGACCAATGAGCGTGGACTTGGTGTTGCCGGTGAAGTTGTGCTTCGTCTTGTATCAGAAGTTCCAAAAGGACTAAACTACAAATGCTTCTTCGACAACTGGTTCACTTCCCCTGAACTCATTGTGGAACTGAAGAAAATGGGAATTCTAACAGTTGCTACCATCAATCGTAACCGTCTCCGTGGATGTACCCTCAAGAGTGACAAGGAACTCTCAAAGGCCGGGCGTGGTGCGTATGAAGTGAAATACGAAAAGACAAGTGGGATGTCCATCGTGAAGTGGTATGATAACAAGGCAGTGTTGCTGGCATCATCCTTCATTGGCCCTGAACCTGTTGAGAGATGCAGAAGGTGGTCGAAAGAGAAGAAGGAATATGTGGACAGACCCCACATTGTCAAGGTGTACAACCACAACATGGGAGGAGTAGACTTAGCAGACATGTTTGCAGCTCTCTATCGCATTGACATCCGCCCACGTCGTTGGTATCTGCGCATCTTGTACTACTTGATTGACCTATCACTGGTCAATGGTTGGCTCCTCTATCGCCGTCATCTCACCCAGAAGCAGGAGAAGAAGTATATGCCACTTCTTGACTTCCGTGTTCAAGTTGCAGATGCCCTCATCATGGTTGGCAAACAGGCTGACTTGAACAGTAGGAAAAGAGGACGACCGTCACTGGAAGATGATCCAACGTCCCATCAAGCTGCCCCACCTCCACCTCCACTTCAGAGGATCTCTGCACCATCAGTTGATGTCAGATTAGACCGATGCGATCATTTCCCCATCCATGCTGAGAAACGTGGACGATGCAGACTTTGCAAGAATGGCTACACGCAAATGGCCTGCCTGAAGTGCAAAGTACTTCTGTGCTTTACAAAAGACAAAAACTGTTTCTTGGAGTACCACATGACAAAGTGACTTGGAAACATGCCCTACTCAATGAGGATTTGAGATATTGGATTTGGATCCCATATTGTTTTTGTTGTTGTTCTGCCACTGAAAAGCACTTTGTTACATTGTTTGAAAAGTTGTATATAAAAAGTTATTGTTCATATCATATTCAGTCGTCAGTGTCTAATTACCACACTGGGCCAATGTTGCAAATCTGCAACATCCCAGAACGCCTTGCATGTGAAGGTCTCTCTAAAAAAAAAGTCAGGATTCTATTGTACTACCCCATATGATAATTTTCCCCAAATATCAGATTTTTCCTGTTACTAAAACTTAATTTGAGCCTGAGAGGGTTAATAAATATTTCTGAATGAATCCAACCCCCAGTGACGGATTTAGGTTTTACTTTATATTGAATGTCTGGTGGATTCTGAAAAGTTACATTCTGTTGTAATTTCATTCTGTAAATTCATTTTCGATTGTTTGTCAGATCGATTTAATTTGATTTTTCCGACACGTGGAATGCAAATCCTGTCTGCGGATTGGCCTTTTTTTTTTTTTTTTTTTTTTTTTTTAGGATTATTGATCCAAATTGTCAATTTTCTTCTATATCTTTGTGTGATGTTTTGTACATCGTGGCTTTAAAAAGTCCAAATCAGTTTACGACTACTAGTTTACGACATGTCGTCCAGCCTCCCATCCAACAATTCTGATTCGGTTATGTAAATCCTTAATTGTGGATAACCCTTAATATTTATACATATAATTATATATAGAAAAATATGTAAAATATGTTAATTTTAACTGGGTACATGCGTACGTGTTTGCGGGGGTGTTTGTATTTATCACTAGAACAGTGGTACGGTCCTTGAATTTTTTTTTCCCCTGTATTAAAGCCAAACTCAGTAATGGCTCATTCCTTAAATCATCAGACTGTAAAAACGCTCTGCTGCACACGCCTCAGTCGATGCAGCCGCAATCTCCAGCGGGTTTCATCCTGAAAGCACGATGAACCAGCCGAGACCTCGGTGTGAAATTTGTTTTCAGAGTAGATGGCGTGTGATTTTCTTTGCTTGAAGTTTTCTTCACATCATTCATCAGATAATATCAGTCACCGAGGCTGTGGACAGCGAGAAGCGAGGAACCCTGCTGTCTCTTCTCGGAGAAATTGTAAATATGTGAGAAATACAGCAGAGAAAAAGATAAAAGCTGGTAAACATTGTACCTCCGTATCTCCTGCTCTTACGGCCGTTGCAATCCTGGTCATGCCGGTGAACACTGATAGCGATCGCATTTTACACGTGAGAATCGACTTTCAGGAACGTTCCGCTCCTGTGATTGATGACTAGTGTCTTCTTTTGGGATAAAAGCATTCGCCATCTTACCGCTGATTTAACCTTCATGACTTTCACCGCTGCTTTCCGTCCTTCAGTCAGCTTGTTTCATTCTTGACATTTGGAAAACTTTGAAACAAGACAGTGCTCTTCTGTAAGGAATTCGCATCTTTACTTCTGAGAGACTCTGTCTCACTAATGCAAGGCTCAGATTGTGTGATCTTGGCTATGATTTGGTCGCCTGAGACAAATTTCTAAAATCCTAAAAGATTCCTATAATCCGAGGATAAAATCTATAGTCACTGATTGCTGGTTTGACAACCAATTAATGACGTCGTGATAATTCTGGCAAAAAAAATCGGGCAGTTTCGGGAAATTTCAGACTCTTTCCTGCAGTGTGGTTTTTCCTACGACTTCTGTTACACCGAGGACCAACAGGCGTGCCGCACCTGACGTCAAGAAGAGAAACATATTGAGTGTTGGTGGGAAAATGACGTTTTTATTAGAGAGGCGTGTCATGAACCAAATTAACACTGCAGATTGTTTTTGTTTGATTCTAGTTAACGTTTGCGTGAAAACGCAGGTCCGAACGTGTCCAGGATTGACGACGTAAAAGTTTGGATGAGTTTTTTCCTTGTATCAGTTTTTGACTGGTACAGTCTGACATTATGACGACTGAGATCCTACAGTAGGAAATGGGGATCATGTTCATACAGTCAAGCAACAATCGTGACAAAAGCCTGGTATTAGGTGCTGTTTTTATACATAATCAAGTTACTGACCTGTAAAAAGTATTTTTAAGTCTTTTTTAGGAAATTAAACAGATTATTGTTTATGCTTGGCCCGTTTTTTTTGTTGTTTTTTTTTGCTGAAATAATGTATATACATTTATTCATTTATAAATATATACATTTCATTTACTGCGTTTTAAATCTCACACCAAGCTGCCATTCCTGGGCCCCTAAGCAAGGCCCCTAAACACATAGCTGCTCAGGTGTATGAATGAGGTACTTTTAAGTCGC